>OZ010691.1:13667411-13812573 GCA_963932265.1 Thymelicus lineola
TTGGCTGTCTAGCAAGGAACACTGGATATGATTCGCGGTCGGGGATACATTTCGTATACAAAATGATAAATAATAAGACAAATATTTTTTTGTCTTACCTGTAATTTTGTACCCAACGTAAAAATTAACTAACTTCGTATAAGTAACATTTAATTTTTCCACTTTATCATTTTTGCGTCATTTAGCCTTATCATTTCATTTTGCATCGCTTCTCGTTCACTATAATCACAGTACATACTGTTTATATCTTTACCGTGCTATAATGTAGGTACCATCGGATAAAATATAACAACCGCAGGTACAATTAATTTTATCTCAGTACTAGAGTTAGTTACACGTGAAACGTGAGATTACACAATCATTTTATTTAAATTTGTTACTCTGGGATTATTACGGAATATTATATGTACCTACTATTCTAAAATCAATTATGTGTAATTCCCATATTAAGAGAACGAAATAATAAATATCAGACATATTATGTAGGTACTGGATTCTGTTCAGCCCAGTTGGAGTCCCAAAATTATATGTCTGTATGCATATTTGTGTATGATAGTTCAATCAGCATCATATTTTAAATTTTCTGAGGTAACGTCAATAATCCTGATAACATGTTTAGTCACCATTGAAAAATATGTGTGTGAACTTATTTCTAATTTCAAAAACATGATTGATAATTTGTGGGAATTAATATACTACAATACCCGGGATTCCTTTCTAAACTTTACTTAACTTAAACTTAGTAAACACGAACGCTAAGCCATTCTTCATACATAAACAAAAAGGAATATCACATCACGCGAACAATAAACCGCCTCAATGACTGAATATTAGGAGCCGAAAAATAACATCAAAACACATTTGCGAGCACGTATTCGGTTCATTCACGACAACAAACACAATTTTCTACTACGTTCGCGTTACTCTAGAATCAAACACGCAAATATTGATAAAAGCAAAGCCGATCGACTTGGCAGATGTCGTAGCGGAACGCACCCTCCATATAATTTAATGTCGAAAGGGGGAATGACAATAGCTATCGATTCTTTTTAGCCCCAGGGAAATCGGTTCTTCATCACCGTTTTACACTATCATCGCGGAACAACAGTTTATTATGACCCGTGGCAATATCTTTACCGCACGCTTGAACTTCTTTCGTTTTCAATGCCCAGTATTGCGGGCTGGTCTAAAGTAGCTGTAAATCTTTCGATACAATTCTTTTCTTCTTGTTTAATATCTGCTTTTTCTTTATTTTACTTTATAATTTTAGTTGCAGTGATATTGTTTTATGGTTTAATATGGTCAACTTACAAATTCGAGTAGATTTATTAAAAAAAAAAACATTCATCAATGTCAATGAATTTGTACGAATTGCGATTGTAGAGCGGAAATCGCTAGTAATTGTGTTCCCAAATTTTGACAAACTATTGAATTTGTCATTCAATCTTGATTGCGCACATCAGAGGGTAGGCAGGTGAAAGAATAAATTAACAAAAGGTGAGCTTGAAATTAATGGTTCAGAAATTGAAGCTTCCGCACGCAAGCTTTGTTTCGCACCCAGTCATAATTCCAATTCTGGAACGGAACCCAGTTCTGATTCTCAAGGAATTGCCGTTGAATAATTAATGGTTCTTGGGTAACCGTCCCTAATGTTCCTGGCTGACTGATTGTTGTCGGGAATCCGTTTGGTGCCGAAATGAACATCTTGTTATCGCTAATTTAATCAACCGCACCTTGTGAACCCTCGGGCTATTTTGTTTCAGCCTAATGACGATACCGATTTCTAATGAATTTGATACAACTTTAATTAAATCTTGTAATTGTTTTTTGATCGACCGAAATAAGAAATTGCCTGCAAGTGCTACAAGATATTCTGTTATCTTAAACATATAATTACTCCTACCTAACTGTTTACTACAGATTTTAAGTTGTATATGTTATAATAATTCGTTTTATTCATTATTTTTTCTTTATTATTTTTTCCGTTTATTTTTTCTTACTTTCAAAACCCATAAATCATCTTAATATTCCCTAAAGTTACGTATTAAGACGTCTCAAATTCAGTCCGGTGAATTTGAGGAAATCAAAAGGTTTTTTATTCAGCTCAGTAGGGCACCACAGTCTCTCGGGTTTACTTTTACTTAACGAAACCTTATTTAAAATAAACAGGGCGGTGTAAACGGGAGACGTGCCTCAAATTCTGAACGCTTCAATAACGCTTTATTATTTTCACTGGCAATAACAGCTTTCGACGCAAAACGTTTTGTTTCAGCGAACTATTCGTATCGGGAAAAAGAAAATATTTCGTTTACTGTGGGTGATTGGCAATGATAAGTATGTACGTATTTATAAAAATCCAACTAAAAAAATAGAAAATAAATTTGAATTAGGAATCGTGTAATTGTAATAAAAGCGTGGGGTGCATGGTGTCAATGAGTAGAAGGATTATCATTTTGATAATATATTAAAAAGCACCTCACGCTTTTATTACAATTACACGATTCCTAATTCTTTATTTTCTATTTTTTTAGTTGGATTTTCCATAAAAGCGTGTTTTTTAGTTTTTTTTAAACTATTTTTTTATTTATTTTTTTATTTGATTCTGTGAAATGACATTTAGGTTTTTTTTCTTTCTTTCTTTCTTTTTTTTTAAATATTGAATTGTCATCGGTCTTCGATAAGTCTACGAAGTTTGAAAGAAATCTGACCGTTTAAAGCTAATTAATGCGTGTAATTATGTTTTTTCTTTTTTTCGTTCTTTTTTTCTTTAAATATTGAATTGTCATCAATCCTCGATAAGTCTACGAAGTTTGATTGTATAACGCGTACAAATAAATATTAATAATATGAAAATTAAAGTTTTTTGGGAAGTCACTTGAAACTTTATAAAATATTATGCTGAAATCTAACCGCATTTGCGTAGCCCAAGTACAAAATAAAACAAGCATCTAGTCAAGAGTTATTAGGACTCCACATTTTGCAATATCTCATCTCTCAAGTGCTTACTAAACGATGCTGCAGTAAATTACTCTGATGCATTTAACTAGGTAGAAATTATAGTTTTATTGTCAATTTCCAATATGGATTTACCGCCCGTATTCATTCTACTTGTCGTTAGATATAATTTGGAGCCGATTTGTTACAGAAAAGCAACTTCTGTTCTGAACTACGCTTCATGTTACTATTAGTTACCATAGGTCAAAAGTTTTCTCAATATCACCATAATTTTATACCGAATCAGAAATTCTTCATTCTTTTTTAGGTACTCAGGTACTTATTGATCATATTGTCATTGACCATTATCATAAGAAATGCGTCAGCGTTCTATTTTACTTTCGGTTGACCCAATGCGAGGGACCACGCTAAATAAGTTGTCTCTTAATAATGCCCAAACACGACAATTTAAGCAATAAACGCCTACAGCGTATCACTGACCAAAATGAGATTTTGCTGCAATTTCATTGACAAAACCATTGGTTTTACCACCGCATGGATTGTTGTAATGCAGACATCGAGATCTCGAGTCACGTTATTTATTAAGAAGTATTGGATTGTTGAAATCCAAGTGTAAATGGTTTAATTGAATATGGTATATTGGTTTTCATTAAACTCGTTGGACAGGCGAAAAGATAAGATCGACGGATCGTGAATGGTGTAACTTCTTGCGTAGTAACTTATTCCTTCAATAGCTAAAGGCAAGTAAGTAGTCAAGTAAGTACTCATTTTTATCAACTTTATCACTTATTACATTTTTTTGAGTATAAAAGTATTGCAACTTAACTTCTTTGAAAAATTATTTACGTTGATTACAAATAGAAATTATTGAAGTATAAGTTATTTACTACAGATATAATATAACAAGCCTTGGAATGAATTATTTTGTCTGATTAGGTGGATTGATTTACTAAAGGCGACAGAAGGAAGCCTTTGGATTCAAAGGGAATTTAGAAGCTTAAAAGATTTTTTATAGCTAGCTACAGACTGGTGGAAATAATTTACTGATCAACGTCCTCTGATTTATTTATTTTACTAATATTATGTACCGGGTTCATAAACAATAGCAGTTTGGTCACAATATAAGGCTCACAACATACATAGATGACTAAAAAATACTTTATGTTAACAGTTTACGATATTCAAAGTATAAAAGCGTAGTATACCTAGACACGCGGGAGCGTGTCCAGCCAAGTTCAAAGCAAAGGCAAAGACGCTGCGCTATGTGTAATATTACACGAACCATTTCAAGCCAAAAGTAGCTCGTAAGTAGGTACGTGAAAACGAGTACAGTCAAATGTACAACTTGAATCACATGTTGTTATCACTAAAATTTCAGAATTTTCTACATAGAACTTGGCAACGGCTTAGATCTCAATTCTTTTTTTTAACTTGGCTCTCATTTCACATTTATGTTTTTTATGAGATTAGAATTTTCTCGCTTAACTCAAAATGTAATTGCTTGATTGACGATGAAACAAGCGCCTTACAACGCGCAGTAAAATAAATTGTCTCGAGTAATTAAATATTGAACAACTTCCTAACTCGATCCGTCACTTCTAACACTTTCAATTAAACATTTACATATTAATAGTTAACTAGCTTTCAATTACTTTAGCTTTTATTAATTTGATACCTCTAATGAGGATTGTTTTTTGCTTGACGTATTTATATTTTTCTTTAATGTGTAGGGGAAGGGGGGGCATAACGGGGACGTTAAGGGAAATAGCCAATAACAGAATAAACAAAATATATTAAGTAATTATTATAATCATAACACTTTGGTTACATATTAGGGTTATCATTTGGCACAGAATTTGGCGAAGTAACTAATCAAATAATGCTTAAATTTTAATTTTACGAAACCCTTATGAATACCCCGTTGTGCCCCGTGGTAGGGGCAGTATGGGGGGACATGGTTATTTTATTCACAATAAGTGCAGATGTGAATTTCTTCTGGGTTCTCGTCGTCAACACGAGCACAGGCTGTATGACGCCATCGTCTGCATAGCTGGCAGGCCACCCAACCCTCCACAGACTTTAAATATGTATGTTTCTCATCAAGGCAATACAGGCATAAAGTATCCTCGTCTAAGTTTTGGATAATGTATGTATTGCCTCTCGAACTTTTCTTTTTGTACATTCGTACCATATGTAATACCTAAAACAAAATTAAAATTCCAATATCAAATATTCACATCATTCCTTTAGGCTACCTTACATAATGGGGTACCCCGTCATGCCCCATAGCCATGACCCCGTTATGCCCCTACTGGTAACATTACGTGAAATAATTGACAAAAAAAACAAATCTACAGTTAGAGTGATTTTGTTTAAAACATATCAATAAATAATATCTCTACAAAAACACAACAAATAAACAATAATAGTAATGAAAACACTTACCTTTTTACATGTGTTTCCGTATTCACTCAAAATTAGATGAAATCACATCAAAAAATATTTATTTTCGTAAAAACCAAACGACTGCAGACTAGTCGCCGGTCACTGTCGGATTAAATACTGATACAAAATGGTCATTTATTAGTGAAAACAACAAACGTCTAGTGTGCATCGTTACTTGTTTTTTTGGGTGACCCCGTTGTGCCCCGCGACCCCGTTATGCCCCCCCTTCCCTTACTGTTTTTTTTGTAAGAAATAATTTTAATCTCCTGTTATAGGTACCATATACCAGCTTAATTGGCCGTGACGAAATTTTTTTGTCGTTTTTACATTCGAAATTGTAAAGCTTACCGAAATTTTGGGTTAACACATCAACCATGGAAAAAGAAAATTTTATGAAATATAAACAAAAAGAAATAAACCGATCTGTTTGTAGGTACTATTCATTTATTTATTTGATGTGAATCAAATCATTCATGAATTTCGATACTACTAAAATGAAGCACCGACAAATGGCTGGACAGATACATACTCGTACATCTTGAACATTAAACTCGAAACGTTCCATAGCATCTCACTCTAAAAATGTCATAAAAGAGAAAATTGATATGGGGATGTAAATTTTACGCTACTCAATAGAGAACCATACATTACAATAGAGAACCGTTCATTACAGAACCATTTAACTGACAAGATCTAACGAGATCATGAAAAACTTAGCCAATTTGTTGTCTTAGCCGAGTTTATGTGTTAGGTTTGAGGGTAATATTTCCCTGTCGGGTCTTTACTTGGTTTTCTTTATTTGATGAGGATCCAAGATTTATTCGGACCGTCATTTTATAAGGCATTAATAAATGTTTTCGGAGTAGGTAATCAGCGTATCTATAAATTTATTCAAATAAAAATTTGACTTTTTCATATCAATATTTTGAAGGCATCTTCACTTATAACTAGCCTACTAGTAGATACAGATCTATCAGAATTTACCTTTAAAATTGCAATCCAAGTGTGAATTAATAAACTTCACACAATTTCACAATATTACGGAAAACTCATAATAGTTTTCCACACCATAATTTTCCTCCATAAACCTGACGACATCTTTAACATCAAATCACTACCTTTGTATTAATAATTATCATAATACTTGCTGAATGAATTCATTTGTGGTGATATGTCACTTTGTTCTTTGTAAAGACATTGTGTTGACATGGAAATCAGAAAAAGATCATAGAAACTTGGTCGACCTTGATTCACCTTGAAGCATACGTTCTAAATGATGTAACATTACATTCTTTAAGCGGGAATCATGTTATGAGGAAGTATTTATAAGAAATAAGCGACATAAAATGGTTATAAATAGACATTGATTGAATGTTTCAAGACCAACAGATTGGCATATAAGTGATAATTTTCGAAGTGTGACATCACCAGTAAATGAATGTACCTACACAATACACTTATCTTTATTATCGCCGTTTATTTGTTTCTTACCAACTAGGTGAAGCTTTTTGTATACTCTGTCAATGTGTGCTTGTAACAGACACAAACTATTAGATCTTGCTCAAAAATAGGTTTAGTATCGAACAATGGCAATTTAAAATTAATATAGATAAATTAAAATTGATATTGACATTCCCAACCACAATTTTATTACATTTTTAGTTGCTGCCATCTAACACCTATGACAATTACAGTGCTGCACATCGCATTAATTATAAAAAAACACTTGAGTATTTTTATATTATATGAGTAACCTCGCTTTGCTTCGGTTTTCTTTAATTTTTACACCTTGGGTTACATTATTGGAGTTTTATTAAGGATCCCTAATTTTCTGATAATTATAATGTAGCCTATCTCACCCGGTGATAGTGTAGCTTCCCAACAGTGAAAGAAATTTTCAAATGAGTTCAGTAGTTTCGGAGCCTATTCAATGCAAACATACAATCAAATCTTTCCTCTTTATAATATTATATTATATTATATGTATATTTCAATTAAAGTGAATCAATAATCGTAACTTTATACAATTCAATTACTTTGTCCATAAGTACACTCATTGACCTATTGCCATTGATAAGTATAATTGAAGATTACGTGTGATTGCCGCAACCGGACACAACAATAAAGTAGTGAAGAAAGTTGTTTGCGTAGCGTTCTTATTCAATCCACTATTGAATAGAATAGAATAGAATACTCTTTATTTGTACATAGTTGTAGTGGTGAACCTCGTGGTGTTCAGATACGTGGCTAATACTTAAAAGCTAAGGAACTGCCGTCAGAACAAGTGGCACATTAATTTATGACATAATCTCTTAGTTACTAAAGATAACAAAGAAAATGAGCAACAGAAAAATGAAAGAAAAATATTGTCTTAAACTATAAACGACTTCTCAATCCTGACGTAACATTGCTTCTTCATGAATTTAGGTACACATTATTTAAATACCTAGTAATGGAATAGGAATTGACTTAAACACCGCCTACACAAGACGTTACTTCAGGTTGTAGTAGAACAGCACTTGTTGTGACCAGCTCAAACTAAACGGTCGGACCAAATGTTGCCGTTGTGGATTTATTGCTAAATTACCATTTATCACGCCCGATAGAGTTATGAAACTACTATTCTTGGATGGTGACCGGGATTGCTTTATCGCTGTAATGTCGATTTGTATCGCTAATTTCACTGTATTTATCGCGACGGCTATATTTAGCGTGGATAATTATGTTAGGTTCGTTTTGATCAGATTTAAGTTAAATCATTTAATTGAATAATGTAAATAGGTTCTCTTTTTTAAGTTGGATTTCGTGATTTCTATCTACGTTTTAATTAAGATTTTTATCTTAATAAGAATTAGAAGATTTCGTTTTGAAATCTCTATTTTTATTAAAATTGTGTAGTGATTGTGTCAATAAGACTTGTTAATTTTGTTATATATCTTGAATGTTTTATTGTACATATTTTAAAAAAATCTGTCTGCATATTTAATTTTAGATTAGGTGTTTAAACTTGATAAATGAATAGTTTTGTGCAACTCTTCTACAGTGATATTCATCTGATTTTAGTTTTTGACCCATCGAACGAACAGGTGTACCTAGTACTCTACTACTGACGTTTCGACGATCATACTCACTATAAAAATAATATCCAAATTATTTCATCTTACTTTTAACATTTTCACAAATAGATTCGTGACAGTAAGCCGACACGTTCATATGGAAGCCAGCCGCATTGCAGCAATGTGGATTACGATCCAACACTTTGAACAGATAGCAGAGCCTTATCTGAAAGTGTGACGGATCTATTGTATTTTAAAAGAAAATAAAGGAAGATTTTATTTGTAACGCAAACAGAAAAATATGTATATTATGTTTTTAAAACAATATTAGATAGATGGAAGTTGATACATGTATTGTCACAAAAAATATGATTGAAGTAGCTACAAATATTAATACATACTAATAATGTTATGTACTATTATGTATATTATGTTAATACTAGTAGTCATGTGCGTTGTGCAGAAACCGAATAATCCGTAAATTATGTTAAATCTTAATATTATACATGAAAGGCCGTCTTTGTCAGCTAAACTTTGCCAGTCAGTCATTTGCCGAGGACAGTATTTAAATTTATTAAGGCACTATAATTAAATAGATCGGACTAACTTACCAAGTGACGTCCGATCCTCAATTATGTGAAGTAATCTCGTCCTCATATTTTGTACTATGTAGTACGTGCTCTGTGCTACTTGCCGTCACAATGTTTAAAGATAAGCGCGTTCTTCATTCTCTGTGGTACGTCCCTAGCTCCATCCGTCCACCACTGGCAATGTCATTGTTTCAAAGCTCTACAACACAACTTTCAGAGAGGGGGTTAGAGTAGGCAATACAGATCATTATGAACGTTACTTGTAAAATACAAATTATTCTTCAAAGGATACCAGCAGTATGTAGGTATATTCTTTTAAGAATATTACCTGGGAAGGGTTGGGTCTAGGATGAGGACGAGATTACTTCACATAATTGAGGATCGGACGTCACTTGGTAAGTTAGTCCGATCTATTTAATTATGTTCCGTAATCTCGTCCTCATATTTTGTACTATGTAGATGTTCAAAGAAGAAAGTTGGGTTGATAATAATTCATTCATTAATAACTTCGTGATGATAATCACATACAATTAACAAATAATATTTATATTAAGTAAAGACACATCCTCTTTTTATTGTATCGTATATACCACAGTTTAAAATAAAACGTAAAGAAATTATAATAATAATTGTTAAATTGTGAGCGTACATTTTGAGTTAATTGATTGAGACCACTAATCATTGGTCTTTTATAAAATGAAGCAAATGTGGAGGAAAAGGTGAACTAACCGGCTGCTTTCCTTATAACCTCAATAGTCCACAATAATGCCGGCATACGAGACTTTTCAAGTAAAGCATGTCTCTGGCCTGTAAATATGGAAGTGTCTAATCCACTATTAACCCGAACTTGTTTAATCTATCGGCTGATACTTGCAGTGAGGTTGGTTGGTGCTGTTTCTTAACAGTTAGAATTAATAATTTACAATTTTGCCTCACATATTTTTGTAAGTGTAAATAATATAGTAGGATAGTTAGCCGGGCAGATATCTGTATTTTGTTTGAAAAACTGTAAAGTTAAATTATGTTGTATTTGATAAGAACCACAAGTTTTCATAAATTTAATTTTGAAAATTTTGATATTATATAATCAGAATTAACAGCAATATCCTTAATGCAGATAAAAGACAGCGTTAGTAAGGAGTGTACCTCTAAGCTAAGAGTCTAGAAATAGTCTAGAATCTACTATACTTGGATCCCATATACTCGTAATATCATATCGTATTATGCCGAGTTGAGGACCTTATTTTATTACGGAAATTGCTGACCTGGTGGTATTCATTGAACTATATGAAACAACCTTCCAAAAGGCTCCACATTGTAGCTCTGGCAGTGTGAAATTCATGAACCAGAGCAGACCCGTATTGTTTCCTGATAATGAGACTAACATTTTATCCATTGAGAAAGCAGGGATTACTTTTCTTAGAAATGTTCTCCTGACTATATGGCTGCAATCAGAGTAAGGCTCTTATATGTATAACGCGTGCAAGTCTGTAGAAGGAGATAAAAATAAATTAGTTATATCGAGGTTTAAATCTTATTTTTTCAGATATAGCCATGGAGTTCTAAAGTGGATACCAGGGCTGTGAGAGCCACATAGGAACCACAACTTTTGTCTTGTCTCCTATAATTTGCTTCAGCACTCTTCTTATAAGCGTGAATAATGGAAATGCATAAAAGAACATGCCATTCCATCACAAGATGAATGTATCTATAGAATATGCTTCTGGGTCTGAGAACCAATCTGAGAATTATAACAATTATTGTAATCCCGACATTTGGTGTTATTCCTATCAGCAAAGAGGACCACCTGCGGTTCATCGAATCTGCTTAGTATACTTTTATTTAATTTATTTATTTATCTTTTTTAGATACACCATTGAATTATCACTATGCATTGATAACTATTGTAAATAAATTGTTACAATAATTGATCCATCCAGTGTGATTTGTCATCTAAGGCGTATACAACTTTCATAAACAATGTCACTCGGTTGACATTCGATTTCACATTTTGAACGTCTGGATTCACTATCTGTGATGGAGTTTTCTTTTGAGCTGATGTAAAATGCATACACCCATATGACGTGTCTTCTCTTATTCCACTGCCATAGCTCTCTCGCTAAGTTATTGATATGTGGAAACCTTGTAGCTTACATTTTCTTAACGTATGCTATAGCAATTATGTTATTTTTCTAAAGCAAAAACCTCGCAGTAATTACTTTAGATGCAAACGTTTTTAAGCATTTAAAAGCTGTTCCTAATTTTATTTGAAAAGATTCTCTTCTTCTATCCAGTGTCCGTGACTCCTCACATTATTACAGACAAGTCTGAGGAATTCATTTGAGGAAATCTGTAAACTAAAATTAAATTGTATAATTTTCCTGTTATTACTTGGATGTGTGATGTCCACCATTCATCCAGATCTGATTGAATCCCTTTTGATAATATTATTGTTGCATTATAATTTCCATTATAATCTTTTAAAATCACTGTATTGTAGTTTTCCAGGGTTTTCGTATAGAAGATACCATATTCTATGGATTTACAAACAACTACAAGAAGACCAAGTAATTGGACAAATTCCAAAGTATAACAACTATGTTTTGATTATTATAATTATTACTATTATTATTTATTTTTATTTCATACCATCCATTAATATACATATTATAATAAAAATGTACTTTTTGTCTGCTTGTCTGCGCGTTTGTTCCGACCAATCTCAAGAACCGCGTTATAGTTAGGTGCAATTTTCACTGTTGTATTGCAGTAAGCTTGGATCACCATTCAGTGCCTGTTTTACTGCAATCGGTTCATAAATAATAAAAAAGTCATGTCGATTAAAAATACCGTCCATACATTTATTTATTCAAGTGTGGTTACCAATAGGTTTACCGAAGCGAAGCAAGGGCGTTTAGTAGTTGTTAACAAATTCGATAACATGGTCCCTCTTCTAGGGAAGATGATATTATATATGGTACATGGAATAAAATCTAGCACAAATCCTAGATATAGACAACCCTGACTGAGTTTTAAAGAACTTTTTTGTGAGTTAATAATAAACCTTAGATTCCCCAGTAGTCAATGCATTCTGCACACAATCATCATAGGAGTCTGCAATGCACAAAGTATCATAAAGGTGACACCAAATTTTAAAAGTTTCTTAAGGTTAAGTATCAACCTTCATGTCCCATTTGACTCCGGATTATGAGGACAAAAATTGTCCCTGAGCAAGAAATCATGATTGTATAGAACCTAGTTCCAATAGCTGTCCTAATTCGAGAGGAAACAAACTATTTTCTATTTTAGAAAAAATATTGTACTGTGGACAAAACAGTTCGTGTGGTCTTGCGTTTAAATAGCATTGTATAACCCCTTATACTGCCAATAATGGTTGGATTGGATGTAATATCACTTTTCACACCATTGGTTATAAAATAATCTTAAACCACCGCATTGTATCTGAATCATGGCCGCTCTTGACCCCGATGTCGATGATGATGATACCTGAGTCACATGGGTGTTCAGACCAGGAAGAATTAGTGTCCTATGTGTAACCGATCATAGAATAAGTCAAATACCAGCCTTATTGAATTACTCAATACCTCAATGTGCTGTTTATTATTCGGTGACAGAATCATGTCATTGAAGCCTCCACACTGTAGAGATTGCTATAGATAGGACTACTTGCTGGTCACAGATTCTATTGTCACATTTGATACCACTGTCATTCATCACTGCCACAACTTCCCCATTTAACTTGGGTGGTAATAGAAGACGTCAGAGAGGGGGTCTTGTTTCTTCAACATGGTAGCTTTTAGGTCTGCATTGATGATCTACATCAGTGAGAATAGCTGACCAACGTGTAGCTATGCTCTCATATAAGTATATAGAATTACACATAGTTTGCTTACCATCCTGACCTAGGAGCTCTTCGCCGTCTGCTGGCAGAGAGCTATCCTTTACCTGGTGTTGTTGTATTGGCGAGGTACCTGTTCTTCCGTAGTAGTCTGCCCCCCCCCTCTCTTTCTGTCTGACTGCATCTCTGTCAGCTTTGGAAGTCAGAGTCGATGATCGGCTGTGGATATTAGAATTGGAGGAAAGGAGCGGCGCCTGCTTCTATGATTTCTCGAGCATCGGCTTGATCGACTCCGATCATGAGGCGAACGGCTTCTGGTTGTGCGACTAGAGTCTGTTCCATCCTCGTCTTTCGTAAAAGCTCCATGAATCCCTTCTCGCTGCGTAACATGCGGCACCACTAGCTAACCTCTCGTGAAAGCATATGCGTGGTGTGGTACCCATTTTATAGGTGGTCACAATATCTTATCGCGGAACACGCGGCACCACTAGCTAACCTCTCGTGAAAGCATATGCGTGGTGTGGTACCTATTTTTATAGGTGGTTACAATATCCTGTCGCGTTACATGCGGGACCACTAGCTAACCTCTCGTGAAAGCATGTGCGTGGTACCTACTTGTAATAGGTGGTCACAATATCTTATCGCGGAACATGCAGCACCACTAGCTAACCTCTCGTGAAAGCATGTGCGTGGTGTGGCACCTATTTTTATAGGTGGTTACAATATCCTGTCGCGTTACATGCGGGACCACTAGCTAACCTCTCGTGAAAGCATTTGCGTGGTACCTATTTGTTATAGGTGGTAACAATATCTTGGGGCGTAAAATGCGGCACCATTAGCTAACCCCTCGTGAAAGCCGAAACATGATAGTTACCTATTTGTTATAGGTAGACACAACATCGTTCTCATGGTTAACCTCTCGTGAAAACTCCAGAGACTAGTGTGTGCAATAAAATTTGTCGAAGTAACATCAGGGGCAAAAATCTGCGTTTAATTAAGCTAATAGAAGTTATCAAAACATACCGCCGTTTCTAAGACGGGATCTATTCATGCGTTTTTCCAACTCTAGAATCCGTTGACTCAATTATTTTTCATTTTCTCTTTTCATATTTTCCCATATTTAATTCAAATTGGGCGTACTATAATAACTGAAAAAGTACTGTAAAAGGACTGTAAAAACGATTATAAAATTCGAAAACAAAATGAAAATAAAATTTCGTGACAGCACGTTTTGCACAAAAAAGCACAATGACATTGCCAGTGGTGGACGGATGGAGCTAGGGACGTACCACAGAGAATGAAGAACGCGCTTATCTTTAAACATTGTGACGGCAAGTAGCACAGAGCACGTACTACATAGTACAAAATATGAGGACGAGATTACGGAACATAATTCTCCCAATTCCAACTGTTTTAATCTACTCATCTAACCTATTAATTATATGTTATTATCAATGTGAAAGTTTGTGAAGATGTTTGGTTGTTTAAAGGTTGGAATGTTTATTCCTCAATCACACCACAACTTCATTTGGCTGAAAGAAATGGAGATAGCCTATACCCTGGATTAGCACATTCTTTCTTTTTATCCAGGAAAAATCTGCGTTCCAGCGGGATTTATAAAAAATAGATATCTACGCACGCGAAGCCACGGGCATATAAATCTAAATTAATTCTATAAAAATTTCGTTTCGAAACCACTCTACCACGGGCGAAGCCGCGGGCAAAATTTAGTCATAATGTAATATTCTGTTACTTCGTCTTCTTTTTTTACGCTCCTAGTTTCTGTATTACGAACTATTCTTACATCCATATCTTCGTCTCGTTCCATTAATTTATTGTAGGTATACCTCTTATTAGCTTCTGCATTACAAAATTCTCTTACATCAATATCTTCGTCCAGTGCACTTTTATTTACGTACAGTCGCGTTACATCAATCAAAGCACGATCGCACGGCGCACAGTGGTTCCAATAGAACAAGCTAGCTAGACAAAATTATTTATTGGGTTTGTTTGCTTGGTACGGCTTTCTGATGATGTTTTATGACAGTTTAAGTGCAAAATATATACAGGGTGGTCCAAAAGTATGGAAACCCCTGAATAACTCCTCAGGAATGCATTTTGGAGGAAAATGTTTTGTACAAAAGTTTTCTGATATTTCCTCGACTAACCGATGATGACCTTGAATTTGACCTTGACTGTGGTTTTGAAGGTCAAATAAAGGTCAACTAATTTTTTTCAAATGGTAACCCCTATTTTTTATTCCAGATTCAGAAAGGGCAGAAAATTTTACGTCAAAACCGACCTTGACCATGACCTTGAATGCTTAATCAAGGTCATTTTTCGAATTGAAAAGCCAATGTTCGAAGAATAATGCCAAACTTAATTAAATTCACATCTAAACCTGTAATATCTGCTCTATACCTGCAACTCGTTCAGGAATCTCAAAAAACCGACGAGCAGTATTCCCATCATTTGTATTATCAAATCCTGGTTTTGGTTTATCTACAATTAAGACCATTTCAGCCTTATCCACGCGCCTCCTTTTCATTTTATCACCAGCCTCATCGAATTCCTTTGATGGACGCCCAGGAATCAAAGCTCTTCCTGATGTTGATGGTACTGACTGGTGGACGGATACTTTGCACGTAAAATAACCAGCCAACCACTCAGAGTTCTTAGTCAGGAAGCGATCGCGGTTCCTCGCAGAATTTTTCCATTTTTCTACTAAAATCGATGATATTTTTGAAATTTTCATTTTAATTTCCCTCGCAGATTCATTCCAAAATCATTTTTCAGTGATAGAAAGTCATAGAGTCTACTATTACGGTTCTCTTTTGGATGTTTCTGCCATTCATCAACAAACTCGGTTTTCGAAACCGAGAATTCGTATTCCGAAAAACAGACAAAAAAACAAAGTTGTACTCGATTGTGCAAGCTAAAATGGGCATCAATTGAAAGCTAACATATATGGCTATGACATATATAATTTCTAGCCCAGGTACATGAGGGTACAAGTACTTTCTGGTCCAATGAAAACAATAAACCGTCAAAAAACTACATATTTTTTTAAAATTGAGGTATTATAAAAAAACTGGGGTTAAGTATATTTATATATTAATTATAAATAAAAAGTACATACCTTTAACTTGAAGATCCATCACTAATATTATTCAAAAAACTTAAAACTCACTGACATTAATGTTACTTCGGTAATCGCAAAAATGCAACTGATTTGTAATTTTTTCACCCTTTCTTTTTATACTGCCCTAATTACCTAATTAGTGGTTGACATTAGTGCAAAATAATTCTCGGATTTGGGATAGTTGGGGTATTGGTTAGGGGCTCAGGTATAAAATTCCGGGAAATTCAAAATGACTTTTGTCCAGCTAGCTTGTTCTATTCGAACCACTGTGCGGCGCCGTAACACCGCGCCGATAGCCGCAATAATTGTCTACTGGAGCCTTTTAATTGGCGCCTTTTCGTTTAATAACATACCACACCCGCAACAAGCTCGTAGCATTGACAGTGAATATTATCAAGCACGGCAAATACTTCATTACGAATGGTGAACGTGCGAGAACGAGTATAATACTGTCCGGTGATTCGGCTGTTGATAATATAATCTTCGGTTTTCTTTGTGTTATGTCTTTTGGCTGTCATTTTGTTCATGGATAAGGGTATAGGTTGCCGTAAAAGAATAATAATAAACACACTATAAAGTAATTTAGAAAACTTACTCTCTAAATGTATTGTAGGAAAATAAAAAGAACCTTGTTTAATTTCAGTTGAAATTGATTAGTATTAATATATCTACACCAAGAACTTAATGCTTTTTGTCGTTTTTACATTCGTACATAAAAGGTAGTTCGCAGCTATACATATATGTTTGTGCAAAAAAAAGCAAACAAAAATGTACCTTAAGTCCTGTACCCTAATTCACGTAACTTTAAGACGCATCGATTAAGTTGCAGTGACGCTGCAATCAAGTCGTAATGACGCTACAATCAAGTTGAAGTTTGGCGTCTAAACCGTATTGTCATAATTTTTTGACTGCGCGTCAACTGCACGCCAACTGCACGCAAACTGCATGTGAACTTCACTTCTCCTGCACGCATCCTGCGCGCCTGTCAAACTTTATGAGACTTCAAACTTCAAAAGTTTATGAGAATACCAATCAAACTGCGATCGGGAACACGCTATCTTGACGCGCATTATCAGAATACCTTTTTGTGACGTGAGCGCGCTTGAGACGCGCTCGCGTGACGTGAGCGTGTTTGACAGCGCAAGAGAATACGGAAAGTGTCATTTTGATCGGAACGTCGCTGCAACTGCACTGCAATCGAACTTCTTAAGTTACGTGAATTACCCTGCTGAACCCTGAGATCGCTGATTTGCGTCGTTTTTTCCATTTTCTTCAATCTTTGCTTGTCTTTATGAATCATTTCTAATACTAATTCGTTAACGTTGGGTTTTCCCTTGCAGTGTTTTATTCTTGGAATAAAGAGTAATTTACGATGCACCAAAGCCACACCTATGTAGGGTAAAAAATGATAAATGTCAGTGACATTTCACCCTCCAGTATTTCCTTTTGTGTATTTACAATTTACATCCCGGTTGTTAGAAGTAAACTAGTAGACTAGTTCCATTTCATACAAGAAATTCGTATGCAATGTTGAATGAAAATTTTAAATAAAGATGAAAACTTATGAAAGAAGGTTTCATATACCTTTTTACCCCTAGCGAGAAAAAGGAGACTCAAGAAATTAGTAAAGAAAGTTCTGTTGTAGATCCTGATAAAAATATGAAAATTGTTGGACTAAAATGCCTTGAAACTTTCAAATAATTTATCCACAAGCCATAAAAGCACTGATGTGATTGTTTCTTGATTAAAAAGACATAAAGACTCTTTAAAATTCTCACCAAATGCTTATACAACCACAACACGTAGCGAGGCACATGCAGAAGGGAATATGACATGCAATAATTTACGTAATGGCGAAAAGCTGTCCCATGCGTCAATAAATACTTGTTCGAAAGATAAAATCGTTTTAAAATAAGGACAATGGATTAAACTTTATTAAAAAAATCATTAATTCTCAGACTCTAAAGTAGGTACTTATTATTTGTACGACTAGCAATTTTAAGTTTATACACGGCCAATGAGAAATCATATAAATAATAGTTTATTAATTTTATGAAAGATGGTTCTTTTAAGTATGGTAATCGACTGTTTCAAATAAAATCATGAAATCACAAACACCGTGAAATCTGTATTATGTGGAATATCATAATCCAATTCTATACCTAAATATGAATACATAGAAGTATATATTATAGTTTATGATTTAGTATAGATACTTTACAAAAGTAGTCTTGTTGTCTTTTTGACAGTTCGAATAGACAACAGCACGCATGTAGAGGAGCCATAAATACAAGACGAACGGCGATGCTATACTCTTTTTTACTAGGCAGTACAATGCGTGAATTTTATACCGCTTTCATTTTACGAGAACCACTAAACATTTGGGCGCAGCAATAAAATAGTCTGCTGGCTTTTACGATACCTGCTGGACGAGAACTTTGAGAATGCTCGTTTCCAAAGTGATTTTAGTTCTTACAGGAGAATTCGAATACGGTATAAGCCATTCGATGCATATAAGTCGGATCATAGTTACGTAATACTATCTCATAGATAACTATTTTGTTGATCGAAGGCATCAAGTAAAAAAGTTTTCTAAATATAGTACGTGACTTCGCTTTCGTAATCGCCATCTTGCTATTGATGTTTTTTAATAAACTTAAATAGAAAATACGTGTTCGTAGGCGTAGCTTCGTTGATATGTTCATATATTCAATCGTATCAATATATTTCAAAAATACGATACAGTGTTCACCTGAGGAGAAAATGAACAGTCTAAAATCTCGGTAATGTGGTGGAACCATCAACCAAAAACGCATTAACGTTGTTAAATTTTGTTTCTAATCTTGAACTAATATATCAATTTTGAATGTTTTTAACTTCAAAAATGACGAAGTTGCGCACTTTCCATCCCCTAAACCCCCCCCCCCCCTCCTAACCCTTTTAGAATTCATTTTCAAAATGTGTTAAAATTAACATTCGTTCATAACTATGAACTTACATAAAAATTTCATGTTTACAACTCTAAAATTAAAACTGACGAAGTTGGTTTGTATGAAAATGACTTTCAACCCCTATTGTTATCCCTTGCGGGATGAATTTCCAAAATCTAGCTTATAATACTTAAAAATAATGTGGCTTTCTATTGGTAAAATAATTTTCAAAATCGGTTCAGTAGATCCAGAGATACAACCCCCTACAACCGCACAAACTTTACCTCTTTATAATATTAGTAGAGATAACTTAAAGAGGATAGTAAGTATATTGTAAAAAAATAAACAATTTAAACTTTCTCAATCACAGGACCAATAAAATATATTGATACTATCGAACAAAGGTTAGAGTCCCATAAAATACTGAACAATAATTTGCAAATTGATCGTCTAGACAGACAAGAAGAAATCCACTGTGCGATGCAATTCAGTGTTTCATATTTGAAACTGAGATCTCAAATATTCTGAAATCTTGTTATTCACAATATACCTACTTACCGCTTGAGATATTTTCTGTCTCTTTCAATATTGAAGAAGATCGTGCAAATACTGATCGCAAAGATAAAATAAGGATAGGTACTATTTTGCGCGGAAATTATGTTGAAGCATTTATGGCCTGACTTACCAAATAAAAACGATAAGTTTATGTTTAAAATAGATTTCCATCTTTATGGTGAATATAATAAAATATGTAAATCAAAGAACAATTAAACAAATAAGGATTGCATGCACACTCTTATTATATCAAAAAACATAATATATCTCAGTATCAGTGGCAATAAACAAAGCAACACATTGCATCGCCATGTCCGATGACAATAGTTTGAGATTGATGCCCAACAAGTACCTCGCGTAGGCAGCATACTGCACTGTGTGGGCCCAACATCAGAGGGCCTAGCCAAGACACAAACGCTTCGTTTCTAATCTCTTTCTACCATAACTTACGCGTTTGTGTTCGCGATTGTAGAAAGCGATAACTTGGTAGCCAAGAGCACATGATAATGTCGGACGTTCATTCTAAAGTGTCGAGAGAAATAAGTGAAATGAAAAAAATTTTTTTTTTTAAACGCTTTTATTTCAATTTTTTTTTGATTTTCGTGTATTGTCATCGGAAATACACATGTCTGCCAAATTTCATCAATTTTCATTAAAGGGAAGTCATTCAAATTAACGTTACAAGATTTGATCCTCCGAAGTGAAGCTAAATATAAACCTTATTGCTGTGTAAATAGAGTAGCATTTTGATCGATTTGATGCGTTGATCCACCGAAGTGAAGCTAAATAAAAGCGTTTAAAAACCATGGGTATAGTTTATGGTTAGCGTTGTTTGTGTCATCAAATGTCAAGCGGAGACCGCTGACCGCGTCACATTACGTCACCGCCAGTTCCCTCGTGTCGACTGTGACGGAATGTGTAAACATTGTACGCGAATAGAAAGCAAAGCAAAGTTTAAAAATTCGAAGTTACAGTGTAAAATGTGTATATTATAAACTAGTGTTTTAAGGTAGTGTATCTTTATTATTATATTACCATGATTTATACAGTGTAACATGTAATTTAAGTTATGTAAAGTTTCACAATCACTACATATAGAAACAATTAGATTATGCGATATCTTTTTAGGATTCAATTTAGAGCACGAGCAAGCCCGCAGAAGTTTGCAGCTCTAATAGAGTTTATGGAAACGTATGTAAACTATTGATTTGTAAAAATCGTCCTCTACTATTTAAATCTCGATAGCATTGAGGCATTTGAAACATAAACAATGACGCAAGACGCGATAGGCAATCCACTTGAGAAACACTTAAGTGGCCCCAAGCTTTATAAATAGACCATTTTTTGTCTCTATAATAGTTTAAAATAATTTATTGTTATTACATAAAATAGTAAATATTGTAAAATTGTAAGCCGAATCAAGAGAGGCCTTTTTTCAGTGTAGAAACGCTTGGCTTTCTACTGGGTTCTGTCGATCGATTGATAAGCGTAAACATTCGACGCTTACAATCGTAAGCGAATGTCACAACGGGCAACTTGGCTAGCATTTAGCGAACGACACTGTAGAAACGATTAGTTCTATCGTATCCGCTCGAACGCTTCGATAACCTTGTGTATTTGGCTACGACTTTTCTATTCGTTCGTTTAGATCACGTTACTTATCGTTCGCTCCATACATTTTTCAAGCGTAAGCAATTGTAGAAAGGTGTCTTGGCTAGAGGCACTGGGGACATTCCACCAGATGTCAAAACGTATTTATTGGACGATCACTTCCTCGAAACGGTCGAAACGTTTTTGTTTACATTTCGCAATGAGTTGAACTCGAAATAACATCGATAGAAGAGCACGATTAAATTGGAATTTATTAAGTGAATTTATGTTCATCATCTTTTCTAAAAGTAAATATTTAACTATACCTGTATATAATAATTATGATGAATCAATCGAACAATAAAGTACGATTTCAGTTCGCATTCTAAATGAAACTTGATACCTTTTTAAAACAGAAAAAAAACCGGGCAATAAAGCATAAAACGATATAGGGAAAAAACGTCGAATCGAAGAACTTTCTATTGAGCGTTTAATAAAAATAAAAATCGTCTTTTATTTCATCCTTCTCCAAAGCCATACATGGAGAAAAAATAAAACTTCACAAGGCTTTGTTATGTACACAATGATCAGGTATCCCTGTTCCAGACGCTGCGATGGCCGGAGATAGGTTAAATTCTTGGCGGCGCAAATATTTCTCTCTAATTATCCTTAGAACTTATGCGAAGATCCAGATAATATTTTGTAAATTTTTTATTAAGAGCAGCAAAAAACTTCTTTCGCAGACATTTTTGAGGAGACTTCATTGATTTCTTCAGTGCTTAAAATCTTGGATACTTAATAAGTTTGGCCTTTTTAATACTAACCTACTTACATCCAAAGCTATTACTCAACTGAATCCCCCAGATATCACCAGAATGCCGTTCAATACCTTTTATAGCACGACCTTGAGATTCTTTCGCCAAATTGTATTTAATCAGCAGATCGAATGCCTGAATTGGAGCCACGCAATCGCTTCATTGAAGACAGTCACGACACACTTTTAAAAATATAAATATACCCTTGCTGGTAATGTACAGTTTATGACGGTTAAAAATATATTATCGATAAGCAATCTAATGTAACTACAAGTAAATTAAATTCTGTCTATGATAACTAAATATTTAATGCAGTCAAAAGTGGATATAGCAACATCATCGCTTTCTGCAGTTCTGAGAAAGTCATCCAATAAACATTTTGCCAACTTGTTAATAGAGGTCAGATCGTGCAAATCATGTTCATTGTATTCCAAATGTATCTCATATATCTGTGTGCTCTAATCTTTCCTTCTTTTATTTTCAGGTAAGTCGTGACCTTCATATTTTTTCATATGCTACGTAAGTAACCAGGAAATAAATTTGGGAGCTCTATAAGCGGTTTGTATGAAAAAACTGCATCCGGTTTCGATCTTCTTGTATTTGATTCGAGCTAACAATTAAATTACAGTTATCGTTTTGTTCCATGTTTGTAATGTGAAGCGGTTTGATTAAATGATATTTTAAAATAAATTTAGGGTTCTTAAAATTTTTACCATGTTAATGTTAACATTTATGTCAAATTTAACGGGAATGTTAGATATTGATTTCACTAAATCTTCAACTCTTTTGAAAAGTAAGAACAAATATATATAATACGTATTGATAAATAACCTTATGTTACTCACAACAATTTATTTTGCTCTTTTTCTTGATAGTGAAGTAATAAATTGTTTAAAAAGAAAATAAGCTTTCAACAAGCATTATTAACAAACAAGACAAATTATTCATGATTGTAGAGTAAGACATTACTATACGTAATCTCTTCACTCAACGAGACCAGCTCCTCCGTGATTGAAAAGAGATTATTATTCACTTTATATCTATCACTGACGCTATCGCTTACAACTTCAGCCATATCGGTCTGCCAGGGCTCACGTCATACCTAATTGCAGTAGATTGTTCTGACATATCGCTTTGACCGGCTCTGGCCCGTGACGCCATTCCATCTGTAACCGTCACCACTCTAACCTGACCCTCTTCATCTCACTGATCTATAATCATTCTAGGCACATGTGGGAAGTCAACGCTCCGTTTAGAGCTCTCAATTAATGGACGGTTGATTCTGAATTACATAAATAATGACTGCGGAGTTTCAAGGTCGATATGTTTTCACTTCACTAAATTAATGCTCACGTACGTCTAGTTAGCTGGGTCCGAATAAAGTTTGTTATTTAAAATAATATTTGGTAATTAAAGACAGTTCACAAGAAATTTCCATTAACTGAAAAGGTCAAAGAAAATTTCATTTAAAAATACACGATAGTCGATATGAAGTTTATTGACCGTACAAAGTGGAAGTAATGGATAAATGAGATATCCACGTTGACAAATACATTTGTCGGTGTAAAAGGAAACACTGTCCTATTCTGCTTAAATGCAATGGAACATGTAAATTTATAGCCGGATATAATGACTAATTGATAGGAGGATAAACTCTATGCATGCAAATTCTCTACATCATTTATTTAGTATTATACAATATTGTATAAGCACAAGTGAACACACTTTCACGAGATATCAATGTAGGAACAGTTACAATAGATTCGAAATTTTTTCAACTAGTAAGTCAAACAAATCAGACAACAAAAGTTTTTTATTAGATAAAGAGAAAGAACACAATACTTACAGTATTGTTTAAGCTAAAATAATATTTAGACAATACTGTCTTCACATTTATAATCGTTGCGATAATCTTAAAACTATTTACGAAACATAATTCAGACAACCGACACCTTAGAAGTGCAGACATTTAGATTTTAGACATTTCTTTAGGTATTATATACGAACACGGATGTAACATTTAGAAAAAGTACAGTCTAATTTCAATATATCCTGAAGCAATGTATGAAAAATTGTTTACAAATAAACATCTCCATAAAGACACTGACATATAGAAAACTGTTTTAATTTTACTGAAATAAAATATCATTAGCAACAGCCTAGAGATATATCCATCATTACAAATGATCTACTTTATACTTAACTTAGTAAACACGGTAACAATATTTTAAAAGAGCGGATATTTAGAAAACGGTGTACCTTACATGAATAGAGAATCACCAGTTTAAAACCAATACTATCAAAGGAACTATAATCAATTATTGTAATGATCTGAAAACAATTTAAAAAACAATAAAAGCATGTTAAAAAATATGACTCAGACGGCGACACATAGCGGTCGTCTCGAAAAGTGTTTTTGATATTGAACATGAACACGGCAATATGGATAGAGCTTATAAGGATTTCGATGAGGGTAGCGGGATCAAGGCACGTGGTTGACTTGTCTAGACGTCCTCACGTATGTTACATACCGATCACTTATATCTGCTCTCGTGTACGTGATGCTTCAGGTAAGGTACGAACGTTTGAAATTCAGTATATTTTTTAACGCCGTTTTTTTTAGCTATTTATATTTGTGTTACTGATATTTGTTTGCTAATCGGTTTTCGGTTTACAGAACTTTATTTCCCATAAGATTTTTACATCACTTAAAATGAGAAACTTAAATACTAAACTAAGTTAAGGTTTGTGTCCGGCATGCATTCTTGTGTGCGTGCGTGCCTGCGTGCGTGCCTGCGTGCGTGCGTGTGTGTGTGTGTGTGTGTGTGTGTGTGTGTGTGTGTTTGTGTGTGTGTGTGTTTATGTATTTGTGTGTAATAATTTATTGATTTTTTAAATACATTGAAGAGTTGTTTCCTTGTGACTCATGAATCAATTTTAAGATTTAGATTTAATAACTGGATCTCTTCAATAAAAATTTGCAATATTAAGTGAAAAAATCATTTATTGTCATATTATTAACGTGTATTTTCTACATTTTTACCATTTTGTATTTTCTCACCTATACGTAAACATAAGCTTTTTAAAATACAGCTGTGTGTATTTTATAAAGCTTTTTTTTTGTTTTGCTCACTGAAGTACACAACAAAAAAGTGTGACATGTGTTATACTGAATGATTGACGTTAATTATTATGATAATTAACCTTATAGTAACAAAATATATTTAAGATCTATTATTTCGTAATTTCTAAGGACATTTTAATTTTAGTGCCAACAACGATGATTATAATATTTTAGATTGTGTTACTATCTTACTTATTTAATATGTTATTACTAGTCTCGCTTCGTAAGGTCGTCGCAGAACTTTAAACTCTGTAGCGACGAACGACATCAATTACATTGGCGTCTCAAGTTAGACCCGTTTTAAAGATGTATCGTTCTACCTTTTTCAATTTGTACTTCGATCACTGACAATTCTAGATATCAAATAAGTTGTGTGATTAAAACGTCGGGCTGTTCACTGGTAGAATAAAAATTTATATTTTATATGTTGTTAAGATTTTGTTTTTACATACCAAAATAGTTGGATGATATTGATATTCAATTAGATTCATTCATGCAGATTTATATGAAACATACATTCTTGGTATCAGGTCTAGCGATTGTCTATGCTGTTTTATATTGTTAATACTAAACCAAATGTTTTTCGGTAAATATAATAGTAAAACTATTTGGTTTGTTTTCTTTAAACAGAATAAAAAAGGAGTGCATGAAACCCTTTCAAAAGAATGTATTTTACCATAAATAATAAATTACTACCATCTGCAGGCATCGATATGCTAATAAATGCGTCTGATGGACATAAAAGCAATATTTTTTGACGCTCTCACGCTAAAACCAAATTGGTTATATGATATCCCAATCCCCAAATATTATGCGAATCCGATATTAAATATATTGCAGTATTAAATTGATCTTTATCGCCTTGCTCGACCACACATTGATGCAAAGAATTTTTAATTAACCGACTTTTAGCATGTGCCAAATTTTATTGCCATCCACGGATCACTTCTACCGCATACCAATAAGGGAGTAATTTTTCATGTGCTTAATATATTTTTTGCAATCTTCAACTGTATTTTTAGGAAGATAGAGTTTAAATTAGCATATCGTGGGTAACACTCTCGAGTGGCAGGGGCTAACGGTATCTTGCACCAAGTATGGAAGGTATGATGTACGATTTGTAGCACTCTTATTTTTATCATAATGTAGTCGAATAAAAGAAATCCTTTTACGCAAAATTCCTTACAAATAACGGTGTTATCGCTAAGAGGACAGTTTTGGTTTGGTAACAATTGGATACCTAAATATGTATAAATTCATTTTTACCACAAATCTAACATTTTGTTAAATTGAAGAATATCTAACAGAAAATTACCTGAATAATGTAAAGAAAAAAAATGTATTCTTAAAAATATAAAGTTGTAATTGAAAACCTGTACCTACCTACCAGGTCATCGTCTTGTAAGTCACACAAAAGAATTAGTCAAGTTTAAAAACAGTCAACGCCTATAAACAATGTAAAAGTTAATACATAAATAACAATTATATATAGAATATAATATTATATTTAGAATATCACATACATATTAACTTATGATCGCATTATACACCGACGCGATGTAGGTATGTGTGCTAGAATTAAAATTACCTCGTATCAATTTGGTACAATTTAAAATGGCCTAGGATTATTATTTATAGCCATTACCAGACATTTGAAACGAAAAATATTATTAAAGCTTTGCCTATTTCGCATAGGAAATTGTTAATTTATTCTAAATTCTATGTGCCTATATAACTCTCGTAAGCTTAAAATTAATTCTGTTCAATTTACTACTTAACATTAATAATTATGTTATTAGTAATTGTGATTAATTAAATGGAATTTCTTGTACTAAGTAATCTTATAACTTACTTTTGCTTATGGTAGGTATGTCTTCCATTCCTTATTTATTTCCGTATTAGAAGCTTTATTGTAAGGAGATATACATACACTTAAGTTACAATCGTAAAAATATATTATTAAACATGTGACAAGTACCTACTAGTAAACATAATTTTTTTACATTTACTAGTAGGTTGTATCTGTTTTTTATGTGATCTAAAGACATTAAAAAAACAGTTATTACCTACTATTTATAACAAAGTAATAAGCTTGGTAAATCAGTTATTAGCAGTTTTTTTCTAAATATTAACTGCTTTATCATTGATTATTTTAGCCTCTGGTGTCAGCAGCAGTATTTATTTACCATTATATCTATAGGTAACTCGTCAAATCGAGTACCATCATTTAGATTACATTAAAAAAATGTGTGTGTCAGCTCCTACGCACGACTGGAGTTTACTCCTTACGAATGATTATAAAATATTATGTAGATTAGTAAATGAGGGTAAATGAGCACAGTTTATATACTACTGAAAGCATGCTTGATACATTTATTTATATTAATTATTAATTTAACATCACGTTAACGTCAAATCGGTAACAACGCCATCTAGTTTGCGATCATCAAATCAGTAACAATGCCATCTAGTTTGTGATCGTCAAATCAGTAACAATGCTATCTAGATTCTGTAGTTTGCGAATTACAAAACTAACTAAGCATACAAACGAAAAGCCTGATGTAACGGAGAAATTTTGATTTTACTCTGCATAAATTTTCATACCCCGGTTTTATATTAAAATCGATTCTAAAGGAGTTAAACTCCAAAAATAGTTAAAAGAAAACCTAAATCATTGCGTGTAGTATACTACAGTATCAATAAAAACACAATAGTTATTATCAATGAATGAAAACCGGTTCAGTACGTGATCAACTTCTTGTAGTGCCTATTGTTCAATGTAATTTGTTGTATAATAATAATCTTTATTTATAGTCTGCACACATATCGTCAAACCCAATGATATTAAACTATAGATACGTTATGCCCTTACAAATCAACCAAAAGTCTGTTCCAACCGAGCTACAACACACACACGTTTATCTTTTGTTTCACTACACCAATCACTTTTACATTGGTCTATTATGTAAAATGGATGGCACTACTAAAACCATAATAGTGAAAAAGACAGCTAGACGGCCTCACTCAGAGGCAGCTATCAACTGTCTGAATTAAAATCGCTATACTTGACTAAATTCGACGGACGTAATTTCAGCGACGTCTTGGCATGTCTACCTCTTTTTAAACATGTAATATCATTGGTCAAACCACATTGATCTTTATGAGGTACATAGGTAGTACATACGTACTTATACGTCAGCACAGTGGATGATTTAGCAGATTTTATGATACAAATATTATTGTAATAATAATTAATATTAATTAAACCATTTTGTAAAAATATAAAGACTGCATTCTACGTTCACATAATTGTTCTTATTTTTGACAAACAAGTTAAAATATTCAAGTGCAATAGTTATTTTATTTAAATAACTAAAAGCAATTGCTTACTGGTACCAGGTAGTAATGGAAACGTCCAGACGGAATTGCGATGCGACTTGTCTTAGTTTTCTTGCAGCCATCGCGAAACGAGATCTGGGGTCTTATTCGTGAAGCATACGAAAATATTTCACGCTGTACGTACATACCTAAATATAAATTACGATTGTATAATAAAAAGCGACATAAAAGCATAAGCTCATAGGTAAGAAGGAAAGCTAAAAGAAAATGTTGTCTTAAAATTTTCGTGAAGTAAAGGAAACATCTTTATGCTGAATTTGATGTTTTGGAGTTACTGATGTGATGCCACGGTGATCCCTTAACTGCTTTACAGCAAGTGGTTTGTCCACTCATCTGGCAGCTATTCATCTAAAAAAACATTTATTCTCTCGACTTGAACCCAGGACCCAACACTACCAAAAGGCGTTGTCGGTATCGGAGCCTTTGTTTTTACACTATTATGTGCGTCGGATTGAACGTGCACACGCTAAAATATGTGACCAATTCAATTTCATGGGGCAATGGATCCTGCGGGTATTTGACAGGTTATGTCGGAACGATTTTTTACCGATTCACTTATACGACATTGGTAATACGATGATTTCTCGGAACTCGTGTATGGTTAGTTAGTATTAAGTATACTAAGTTAGTAACTAAGCAATATCCTTGATCAGGCCCTTCCAATCGAAAGGACCTGATTGAGATGGCTTAGATTGAGTTAACACTGCGTCCAATTAAGTGTGATATTTGTAGAGGAGACAAGATAATTATGGTAGGTACATGGCGATGTTAGTATCGAAAAATAAAAAATATCAGTGTGAAGAGCACACTGTGATGATAAATGGTTTTAATTGTAATTTTGCAGTTTATTAATGCGGTAGAGAGGACCTCGTGTTAAATTATTATTTAGAATCGCCTAACATGTTTGCAACAATAGGTAGTAAAGAGAAATTTAAAAATTATGGACTTTATTACGATTTAAACGAAAGTTTCATCTGGGGCAACAAAGAAATCATTTTCGGCGTAAGTATGTTATTTACACATTATAACGCCATAATTGTATTTGTATCAAAACACACTTTCACTTTACAACATCTTATGTTTATTTACAACAGAAATGCTCATCGTCGCCATCGTCGGACATTAAACCTATGCGGGCCCAACATTAATAAACTTTTTGATTAATTGTTAATACCATATTATGCCCATATTTGCTCATCAAGCGACATTAAATATAATTTGTGTGGTATTTGAAGTTGTTTGGCGCCCGGTTTATTACAGATTATAAATTTATAATATCAATATTTTGACGTAATGTAAATTATTGAGCTTTTTATTCGCGACTGAATTGATTTTTCTTTAGAATGCATTCTTAACCAAAGAGTAAAGTTTTTTGTTCATAATTTATGTTCCTCATATTTAAATACATATTACCTACTTATTTACATGAAGCTTATTTATGTGAAGCTTGTATTTTATTTTTACTTTCTATTTGAAATTCAGCGTCGACGCAACAAGATTTATTTGCTCTACGTACAATTTAACAATGTACTTGTGTCTTTTAAAATATATTGTTTATGTAGTAAATTGATGTCCTAATGGGATTCATTTGTCATCACGCGATCCTTATCTCATTTCATTTCTCTGTAAAATCTTTTTCTCTGATAGATTAAGAAGACCTCAACCATTCTACAAGTGTCAGTTGGCGGTAATAATATTGATAAATAATAAACATTCCTTGTTTAATAGTTAATTGAAACGATTTGCAAATAATTTACATTATAACCATTGAATAACAGAATTGAGAAAGCAATTACTGGTATATCAATATGTTCATAAATCTCTCGGATTCAATGGCGCGAATATTATTTATTCACATGGCGTAGTCATTGAGCATAGACTGCAATTTTGTTGGGAAAGAGTTATTGGAAGAAGAGGTTTTCCCGCCTATTTCTACAGTAGAGGTTAAGGTTAGGTAAATTGAATGAAGAAACTCGATTTATCTAATGGATGTAAATCGTAACAGATATCTACAGAAAAACAAATTCTGTACGATGAATACAGATATCTGTCTTAATTTAATTATTTTTTTGCATTGAAATGTCTTTTGTCTTAAAAAAAATACTTAATTTATTACTAATTAAATTACATTCAAGTTTTTGGGTCCTGCGCTAGGTAAGTATTCCTAATTATAGCCACGGGCACTCAAACGACATTGGGTAAAACAATAATGCCCATGGTTATCCGTCAGCTAACTTACAGTAATTAACAGAGTAGTATATCCTGACAATGCATATACATATGACTAAGTAGTTCAGTTTTATTAAATAGCAAACGTCTTATTAAATAGGTTCAAAAACTTCTACTGATTTTTATATCTTACTAATTTCCATCCCTCCTTTGTCCATTGATAGGTACATTTGTATAACTACGCGGCTACCATTAAATAAAATCTCCTTCGTATTTTACCGTTTCCTTGTTCACGTTGTAATTTATACGGTGTCATACGATGTCCTAAAAATGGCGGCGGTAACGATCCAAGGGTCGATTTCGGCAAAGCAAACAGGAAAAAAGGTAGGTACCCAAAGACAACTGAGTCAACTAAGTCAAGCGACGACCACGTCCGGTCTACCGTGAACCGATCGAGCCTGTTTCTGACATGCGAAAGATTAAGGATTTTACTATGCACTTAAACTCCGAATACGAATGTTAATACAAAATCGGGAATCGAGACTGTTTAGTAAATACGTTAAATTAAATTAAAAATATTGTGTGTGTCAGCTCCAACGCACGACTGGAGTTTACTCCTTACGAACAAAATAAATAGAATAGTAAATGAGGGTAAATGAACTGATTTTTTATATTACTCAAAGCATGCTTGATACATTTATTTTTATTAATTATTTAATTTAACATGACGTTATCGTCAAATCAGTTACCACGCCATCTAGTTTGCGATCGTCAAATCAGTCACCATCTAGATTCATTGTTACGAATTACAAACCTAACGTATAACGTAACTGAGAAAGTTTGATTTTACTCTCCATAAATTTTCATACCCCTGGCTTATGTATGAAATTAAAAATGAATTATATATGAAAATTGATTCTGAAGGAATTAAACTTCACCATTCTATTTCATAAAAAAATTACGTATTTAAAATGCAGAAATAAAAGTACCAATTTCTTACGTAATTGTTTCGTTTTAAAATTAAGGATAATAATATGGATAAGATATTTAAAGCAACAAAGTAAAGCAAGTTATATTATTCGGCAAATTTTCAGATAGTTTAACTCATTTCTACCATAGTCAATAGCCTGCTTGAGAGACCAAACTTGATAAGTGTAACTGAAAACAATTAGTTAAAATAGATTTCAATCGTTATCTGCACTCAGCGGTTCCATTTCGCGGCTCCTTTGGATTAATTTATTTGGACAATCAAGACATTTATTACCCATTGTATTATCCGCGCAAAACCTATTTCCAGTGTGGGCACGAATTTGCGAAGTCGTTAGTTTCAGAGCGAATCAATACTGTTTCTTGTGGTGACTAAATTACTTGCTATGCTGATGGAATTTCAACGCTCTAAGTTATTTATATTGCTAATTATGTTATTATATTAAGGCATATTGACAGCAAAAGCTTAGTCGTTCGAACTGATTAATTACGGAGAATTCGAATGTGATTCAATAAATTTTAATGTGCTTATTTCCAAGTTGGCAGGACTTGGATTCCTGGATAAATTAAATGATATAATAAACATCACACGTACCTACATTCGTCAACTATATGGAAAAATCACGAGGAATTAATATCTAGTCATTTGAAATACTTAAATTACATTCACCGTGGAAAAACGCAAATAATATTTAACAAAAAGAAGCGATAGTTACTCTGTCTGACAGAGCATGATATTCGATCGAATTCTCCCTTAGTATAGATAAATTAATTCTTGATATTCAGCTTAATTAATGAGTTTGGTAAAACTAATCTTTATAAGTAGTTACAGGAATCGATTACCTACTTAACGTAAACCTTACAAGTACAACCTGCTCAAGAATATCGATACTATAAATCGAGGGAAAACTTTATGCAGTAACATTTTTTCAGTCCTTTTCTCTTCCGGATAGTGGTAAAAAACCTAAATCCATTAGCGTCATCGATCAACATTCCATCTGGCGGGATATCACTGTGTTTCTCATCACACGTTAATATGCCACTGGGCATTAGATTAACGTTAACTAGACAAGCCGATGGACCGCGACCAAATGTTTAATATGCGCGACAAATATAATAACACGAATACGCGAGAGTGTGTTTGGGCTATGGTGAACTAGTGAAGCTTCATCGCTTTGTCCAGTAAAGCTTCAGCTTGTAACTCTTGGTCTGGATGTAAGAGCTTTAGGGCGTACCTAAGAGATTCCATCCGAGTCCGAATCAAAGGTGCATCTCACTGAGGAACACAGAAGCTATGATGCTAGGTCCCTTCGTTTGCAAATCGCCCGAGAAACATTTAAAGCCAAACTCTAAATTCCAAACTCATGTTGCTTCTGATCAACTTCAAGCCAAACTCTTCACTCATGATGCTCCTGATCAACGAACAACCTTCTGGTGCCAGATTGCTCTTTTAGAGAAGTCTTGGAAATCCCTTGGATAGTAGATACCTCAGAAAAGCCCTTGACTCACTCTCACTCACAATGGACATGACGTAAAACCGGTTTTGGACCCTCAATATGCGAATGCATCACTTTCTTTTTTATGTTTTAGGAACGTGCTAAAATGCAGACAGACGTCTCAATTTAAGGTAGTCACCGTTGCCTATGAACATGTGCTTTATGTCAAATCGCCGCCTATGAAGAGCACATTTTATGTCTTTTTCGCAGAACCCCATATCATAGCGATTTTAAAAACCTCAAAGCACGTACGCTTCAGAAACGATCGTGAAAATCGGACTGCCAAGCCAAGTATCTAGCATTGTTATTGCTAAATCACTGAATGAGAAGATAGTAGACACTGGCCGAAAAAAAATATATCATGTGCATGGTATATGGACAGACATTTCAAACATTTTTCACACCAGTAAACAAGTAAGTAAAAATAAAGAGAAGATTATAAGGCCATGTCTCACACCTCCGGTAATGGGGTCCCCTGCGGTCGTCTCCTGCCGTTATTATACCACGGAAGCGTATTAAAGAGTAAATCTATTAGATACATCATTACGTGAACGACCATAAACTGATATAGCCTTTATATTCCTGAGCATAGGAGTTACAACCCTATGCAACATTTTCGGTAAGATTTGATGAGCCCGTCCTATAAGTGAATGGTCACGCTCAGTCATTACATGTTAACGGCTTTTCATTAGATTCTGTCAACATTTTCGATTAAAGATTGCTATGGACATATTATTAGACACTAAACTATTATGAAGTTTTAAGTTTCAGAGTAAATTGACTATCGATATGAATTACAATTTTAAATAGGTGTTTTATATGAAGACACTTTTATGGGTAACAGCATAAATAAGTGTGTGCGATGGTACTTTGTAAATGTGACGACCGAGTAGATGAGTTCTGATAGTCGCGAAGAAACATCGGTGACAGAAAAAACATCAAGGACGCGTTGTCGACCAAAGAAGTTTGTAAAAGCCGGTAACATATTTATAAAAAACTTACTAGAGATCAATTATTTTAAAATGCGAAATATGTAATTTTGGAAAATTCTAACATGAACCTAAACACTTCCTAAGTTTTACATTTCAGCCTTTCTACCTACACGCAAAAATACGTAAAATAAGTCGTAAACGTCGAACTGTAAAATAAGATGGAACAACAAAATTTATATTAAGTCGTAAGACTATAATATAGCCTTCTATTCGATGTGATATGACAGAGCTATTTGCATGATAATAGCGCCTGAGTAAACTTATACCCCACAATTACTGGTAATACGGCTCGCTATATAATAATACAGTAATAATATAATGCGATATTGTTTTGCAGTGATTTGCAGGCATAAACAATAAAGGTCTTACGTTCGCAAACAATGTATGTATGTATGTATTCAAATCGGAATCCTGCTTATTATCCTTTCCTACATATATCTGTGATTCAGACACTAATTGACCAATGCGTTATAATATTTATATTATGTAATATTATACTTAATTTAACTCTACGATACTATTTTTATTTTTCTTTAATGTTGCAGATTTTTATAAACTGATAAAAAATCATGAACTCAAAAAAGGCATCTCTTGTAAAGCTCGCTTTACGTTCTTAGAAATTTTAAACATGATGGCATCTAAAATCTTCAAATGACACTGTAGCTGACAGGCGACACACAATGACTGTAAGTGATGATGATTAAGATGAAGTCATTAAGCCGGTGAAAGGCAGATGGGGTCACTATCACCGTTATCAGACGCGCCGCCCGATATTTTGTTATGAAATTAACACCGTTTATCTTATGTTTTATAAGCTTTATCTACGGAGAAATTTTTGTTTATCTTCACTCTTTTATAATGCCGCTGAGGACTTCCTTGTAGTACTTTTAGTGTGCGAGCAAGCAGACTGATGTTAATACGGGCTGTGGTCATCGCATCTAGTTTTAGGACAACAACGCGTTACAAATACGAAAGAACTGATGTCTTTGCAATCGGAAGAAAAGACCTTAAAGACGAAAATACTTCATTTCAATATAAGTAAATGAATTTATACCAGAATAATTAAGAATAAAGAATAAAGATTTAGGATCTTTGCACGTTCTATGCCAATTTTAAAGATAAAATACTCTCAGTATTAAAAATTCGATAATATCCACCAAATAAAACAATACTCACACTTATTTATTCGCTTGGCTTCAGTATGAGTAAATACACTATTGGGTACTCAAAGTTCACAAAACAAACGACAAACTGGAATTGAACGAAGGAAGAAACCTCAAGAAAACCTCAGTCGTGCCGCAAGAAAGAAATACCATTTTAAAATCTCATTTCGTTCGACTTTTGAAAGGCGTCTTATAAAGAAGTTCCATTTTGGAGCGAAATGTCCTCTCGTATTGCATAATGCGTAAAATCATGTAAAGCGATTTACTGTGAAAAGTTTGTTTTACAAGCATAAAAGACCCTTGATTGTATTTTGATACGGGTGAGAATCCCGTGAATTGTTTTAAGTCTATGTGCTATCTGGGTTGATAGCAAATTCTCTATATGGTGACATGTTTGTTACGGTTGGCAACGTCATTGACACGAATGTGTTTGAAATTAACGGTTATTATCGACTTTGATAAATGCTGTACGAGTTTAAGCGGTGTAGTGATGTCGTTTTGATTAAAGACGATTCAGGTTAAAGATTTGTCCTTTGAATTGACGATAAATATAAATTGTTGATTATGGCAGTAATACCTGGTTACCTTCGTCTTGTTGAATCCCCTTGCTCGATTCAAGGCCTGTAAATTGAGAATTATGAATTAGGGTTATAGTATGAGCATCGTTTGTATTAACTACGTGTATCAAACATGTAACATAAATAATTATGTTAAATGACTACTTCTAAACTTAATGGTCTTCCGTTACCATCAAACAGTTACGCTCATTTATGCGTTCCGTAGCTTTTAATAACCAATACAAATGTTCTGATAAGAATGTAAGGAACATATAAATTAGGTTAAGGAACATATCACCTAGGATTTTCATATTTCATAATATTGATTTGATTCTGTAATAGCTCTACTATGAGGTGTTTCAGGATTATCCATTCTTTCCAGAACACCCTGTAGGTGTAATATATGATAAAGCAGGGATTATCTGTCAATAGTGGTTTGTACTGTTTTTACCACTTTCATGATAATATGGCTTCAATCCAATAGAGACCTCTTTTCTCTTTCTCAAAGAGGTGTAACGTTCACCACTCTGTTCTAGTACGAATTGGTAGCTATAAGAACTAGGTACATATTTATAAGAAATTATTTTATTTCTAAAATAGTATACTATATAAAATAGAACTTATCATCAAAGTCTCAGTTTATAGTTAATCTTATTCTAATACTCGAGAATAAGGACAATAAACAATATAATGTCGCATATTACATTCTCATTAGTTATAGATAACGTACTAACCATTCACCAGTAATAAAAATCCAATAAAATAATACAACACATTTCATATTTAAACACTGAATTACTTTAAGTACACAATCTTAAAAATATCTACGGAGTTGTTGTCGTAAACTTAATTTTGTGTATTTGTAAAGTGTTACAAGTTATTATGAATTATAAATAAATAAATAAAGTATTCAATTTATTAAACGACATTTTCTATGAATAAATCGTCAGGAAATATGAAAACAAAGTTTTTATCGTAAATGCATGCATTTACACATGAACTTGGCCCCACATGCATCGGACGATACAGACGCGTTATTAGCGAAACACGAGAAAAAACTAAACCTGTCCTCACACCCACGCTCCTGCAAGCTTGAATGCCCTAGGGTTGGCAACAACACTTAATCCTACTAATCCTACTACAAAAAGTTTGTGAGGATGGATGGATATTTGTTGATTGTTCATGAAAAAACTATTGAACGGATTTTCATGAATTTTAGCACACAGGCAATCCATGATCTGGAATAAGATATACGGTGCTTACTATCACAGCACAAAAATAATTCAATTCAAAAGTATAAGTTACAATTTTATTCTTTAGTCGTGACGTTTGAGTAAATTTCATTAATCTGGTGATGATAATGATGATAATAAATGTCTTCACACACAATTTAATTGTTTAAATGCTCTAGCTATATATTTATTAGCTGATTTACACATGTGATTGTAACTGTCTTTCATGTGAACTTATTATTTTTCATAGTTAATAATGGTACTTTACTGTATTAATAGTATAAAAATCTTCATCTTGTATTTACTAAAAATATTTTTTATGAAAATGTCTTTTCCAACTCTAAAAAACAATTCAACGTGAATATTGCAGTAATTTTATTAACGATTAATGCAACCAAATAATGTAACCAAATTTTACAAAGACATTGTACCTATATTTTTACAATATGCCAACCCGTATTGTCGGAGCCTCCATTTAAAATTGCCTATTTATTACGTTGTAACTTATAACGCAGCCCTATCGAAATCGAGATACATGAGTTTACTAGAAACGTTCATACTTTTCATTTTTTATGAGCTCCGGTTATTATGGGTTCATTTTAATATCAGAATGAGGTTATATTGCTGCATAAAGCCTTCGATAATGCACTGAATATCTGTCTGTGTTTAACTAATGTATTAAATTACTTATCTAGTACATTGTAACAGTTTGCCATGTTTGCATATTATTATATTTATAATTAGTTGCAGGACAGGAAATACTATCATAACATAATATTGTAGAAGATAAGTGAACGTTGAGAATCTCACAGCAGTATATCTTACAAAGTAAGGACTTGAGGAGCACAGCCCATTATTTTTCACGCTAGCCATTTGCGGTAGGGCAGACTTCAGATTTCACACACCTCTGAGAAATAATGCTTCTAAAGTTAATGTTCTGTAATTAGAAAACACTCATGACAGCAGTTTTTGTCTAAATCTTTCACGGAAATAAGAAAATTAATTTCAGTGCATAACTTTGAAATTATTATTACAAAGCTGTGCCTCGCAGTTTCACCCGCATTAATTTGTGGGAAAAACTAACTACTAAAACATATGATGTTATATAGCCTATTTATAGCCTTCCTCGATAAATGGACTATCGAACATAAAAATAATTTTTCAATTCGAAGTAGTTCCTGAGATTAGCGCGTTCAACCAAACAAACTCTTCAGCTTTATAATGTTAGTATAGATTTTAAACCATTAAGAGACTGGATTCGAATTCAAGTCCCTCTGTCCGGGTGACCACTCAAAACAAACGGCTATCACTGCTAACTATCTGTTTCACTGCAAATAATTTGTAGTTTCATTTGGAGTGACACTGGTAACGCAAGGGACGATTCAATTTCGCCAAATCCATACGGAGTAGGAGTGCGTCCCGGACGCATACCTGTTAAAGACCAAGATTGCATATCTAATATCCCCAGAGGAAAGGGAAAGTTAGGAGAAACTATCAGATACCGGAATACTAGTTAAAAGGAGAGCGGCTTTCGACTATACCTTTTATTGACGACCTAGTAGGCTAATTCGTAGTGACCTGGTCTAACGACTGCAGGTTCGATTCCTGCTAGGTCATACATTAAAAAATTATTTGTTTTATGAACAATAAGAAGACCATAATCTTCAGCCTGCCCTCTTCGGGTGTATCTTTCTCATTATACAATAATAATACATTTTCCTGCCTTTAATACTTAACTAATTTCTATCAATCGCAGTGATATTGCTATGAAGAAGAACCGGTGCGAAAGTATTATTAATGTGACAAAATAGCGTTTTTTTCAGGTCTGGGCCATTTGTGACGTCTGAATTATGAAAGTCATAGCATGACGCAGAACTCATTAGTTTATTTATTTATTTTATCTTTATCTTAATTAACAAAATATGGAAATTATTATCAAGCAAATCTTTGAAGTCTTCATATTCTGGTGGCTTCTGAGTTGTGTGATCAACAACTGAGTTAAGCAACGACAGGCGTTTTCTGCAATTGTATGGATGACTCCTAGTGCAAAATTTGAAGAGCGTTACTATGCTTCAGTGGGTACGTAAAGCCGTCAATATCAGCTGTTACAATTAGATAGCAATCGCTTATTTGGAGGTCTACCGCATAAACACTATTGCCTGGTAGACATCGTTCTTAATTAAAAAGACAGAAACACAGCAATGATCTTGAATGCTACGTAGGGCACGTAAAGCCGTGCGTCAGTCCCGGTTGTTATCGTAAGGTAAGTCATGTCGAAGGCCCTCGGGTGGCATTTCATCATCCGACATTTGGGTTGGCCACTAACCCCTCTATACATCCACACTGGAGCAGTGTGGTAGAGTATTCTCAAGGTTTTAAGAGGAGAGAGAGACCCGTGCTCAGTTTTAGGACATTAATGGGTTGAAACACAATAGGTACAAAAACGTTTCGTTTCGCTACTGGATGGCGTACCCGCTGAGAATTTCTTGCTGAAATCACGGGGCGCCGTTGTTATTATATCGAGAGTGGGCTATTAATATTAAAAGGCTATTAAATTTATTAGATACCTAATTTCAACACTGCATGTATAATGAGCTTTGATACTTTGAATAAATTGTTAATGCTACTCGGCGGTAATATAATGGGATTCATAATTCGTTTATTTATTAAAGATTTTTGCTTTTCTTTTGTATATTCAAGCTGAAATATTTGAATAGCATGGCAATGATTTAGATATCTATTAACATTAGAGTTCTGCAAGTCCTCTTATAAAGCAAATACTCTTGCTTAAAAGTTAGAATACAGGAAAATATTCCCCCAAATACATAGGTACTCTTCTTAATTATAACGTGAGCGTACCACACAGTTTTCTCAAAGGTTTCTAAAGGACCACGCACAAAATGTTCTAAAATGGGAGTACCGTGGATTTTCCTCAAACTTAGGATTTAGGCTCTCTGAACGATGCTGATCAAAAGTTCTTATGGGCCCAACTTCATTTAAAGCGATATAAAGGGTCCAGTGGGCTTCGAAGATATGATGTTAAGCCCTATTCTATGTCCCGTCTTAGAGAAAAAAAAGCGACACATAAATAAGAGAATATTTATATATATATTTATACATGATTCTGTATATATATATATATATGAGTATTTAAATACATATACATGTATATTGATAAGGGTGAGAGTCTACTCGAGGTTTCGGAATGCGGTCAAACATCAACTGTGGGTAGTATATATACCAAATGAAGAGAATAACGAAGATGAGCCATTTCAAGGTTGTTATTGCACCAGAAAACCTGGGGCAAGAACCCTTGGATGTTGCGCACATGTTGCCAGTATTATTTGGTTTGGTACCTTGGGTATGCTCAACATCGAAAAAACCTCAAGTATCCAACTCGACTTCTTGATAGCCTGAATAATGCAGCTAATAGGCCTCTTCCTTAGGTGGCTGAAGATGGCCGGTGGACCTTAGCTGGTCGGAATATTTATGTCGTGCCTTAGGTGGCTGGATATGACCGGGTTCTAACCTTAGCTGGTCAGAACATTCATGTCTTGACTTAGGACACACACACACACACATTTTAAGAACACCGCCACTTTATGCCACCTAAGTCAAGACATGAATGTTCTGACCACTGACCTTATCAATATATATATATACATGAGTATGTGTGTGTGTGTCATATATATGTATATATGAGTATACATGTATATATACATATATATGTGTGTATATATATATACAGAATATATATACATTCTCTTATTTATGTGTCGCTTTTTTTCTCTAAGACAGTGGGACATAGAATAGGGCTTAACATCATAACTTCGAAGCCCACTGGATCCTTTAGATCGCTTTAAATGAAGTTGGGCCCATAAGAACTTTTGATCAGCATCGTTCAGAGAGCCTAAATCCTAAGTTTGAGAAAAATCCACGGTACTCCCATTTTAGAACATTTTGTGCGTGGTCCTTTTATAATTTACCAATCTAGACTTAACCATCACCAAACCAATTTAAGAAGAGACCCGAACCCATTAGTGAGACAATTGATTGTAGTGATAAAGTATACAAATATACATATTAATTTAAGTGTTACGTTAACAACTTACGATATTGGGCCAAGTATTTGGCAAGCATCAATGATATTATAAGTATATTAAAAAGAGGCAGATATGTCATAAGCGCGCGCGTTGTGTAACTCAAAAAGTTCCCAATTGGGAACTCTTATTCAGGTGAAGAAAGAGATAGCGATGTAGTTTTGACGCGAGAGCGATAAAGACGTGCAATAAAGCAATAAAGCGTGCCTTGCGTACATCGAAACAGATTTTTCGGTTGATTTGTAAGGGCATAACGTATCTATATTTATTTAAACATCATTGGCAAGCATTGCAACTGTACTGTGAACAGCCAGCGTGTAAATAAACATTAATGTTCCCGCTGAGAACGTTATTATATCGACGAAAGACCATTAATAAAGGATATTGAATACAGGTGAAGTATTCAATGACTTACCGATACGGGTTTATTTATAACGGCGGCATCAACCGAATGAACACTTGTAATAATTTTAAAAACGCACATGGAAGTGATTGTGAGCATCATTTTGCAGTTTCTTTTTTATTTTTAAATGAGTAATCAATTGTCATCACTCAATTGTGATTACTCTTGAAAATCAGTAACACCTACAAACAAACCAATGAAAATTGTATACACACTTTTAGCCGATTCCTCTTATATTATCATATCCATAAATAATTATATCTACCCCTACGCTACGCTTGAACTCTGTAGTCTCTTCTTTACTTTTTTCTTCCATATTATCTCTGAATGTTCATCTATAATCAGGAAAATACCACTATCAATAGGTTTAATCAATTCTCTTTCATTTCCAATACCTTTATTAATTCATACCTGTAACCCTTTAACAAACTGTTAAGAACCTAATTTAACTTTCAAAACGAAATGTCAACGACTTTCGCTGGTTACAAAATGCTAGATGGAATGCAAACGTTTCTGCATTTCAAAGTGACATCATTACGTAGTTTGCTGTCTGGTAGACACGCATGTAAATGATTCTTGATAGAAATTGCATAATGTTATCTAACGTGGATTACTGGCATAACATTTTAACTCTTAAAACACTTATTAGGCACTTACTCTCAAATCCCCGTGCTATACGTAAATCCTTGGATGGTGGCATGGCATCATTGAATGTTATTGCGATGTATTATGATTGTTTAGAGAAATAAAAATAGAGAAAAAAATAAGAGGTTTTCAGGGTGTTATAATTAGAAGCTTTTATTTTGTTATAATTAGAAGCTATTAAAAGCTTTTATTCAGTGTCACATGTGAGTGATCAAATGATTCAAGTTAAACTCAAATGGAATTCAAAAGTAGCCATAGGAACTTTGAAATGAAAAGACACAACCTAAAGCCAATTCATTTTTTTTTCTTCACACTTTCTTGGCCGGCAACGCATCAGTGATGCTCTGGGTGTTGCCGATGTCCATTGGCGACGATAGCTTACCATCAGGTGGATCGTCAGCTTGTTTATCGGCTCTTTCAAAGAAAACCTCTGGTCCATTCGCGCATCCGTAAGTCAAGGTATAATTTGCGCGTCCCCGCACGGCTCGATTATGCAAATGGCGGCGGATAATATCGACTTGGCTAGCCGTATTCTAGACACGTGAGTATGGGGTGGCTATATTTTCGTTTACGTGACGTGCAATATGAAAAATTGTATGAAAATTCATATGGAATATAAAATGAAAAGTTAACGATTTTGTTTAAAATGTTTAAGGGACGGATCGTCCCGTTATCGGTCTTTTACTGATAGTATCCGAGGTAACCGTATAATTACACCATTAAGCCACACATAAGGATGACTTTTTGGAATTTACGGTTTCTCTCATATATTTAGTCTTATGTCGCAGTAAGTCTTACGTCACATTAGATTAAAAATATTGTTAAGTAGGTAAACAATGCTAAACTTATGTATTCGTTTAAAAATTTAAAATTCATTACGACTAAATACAAAGAAACACGAAGACTCCAATAAAACGGCAATGAAAACTAAAAAATGTATTTATTTAACTACTAGCTGTTGCCCGCAGCTTCGCATATGAAAATTATGTTTAACCTTATTTGTACCTCTTACAGAAGAAATTTAAAAAATATTCAAATTACAGAAAATTTGCCCTTTGAGTTTTATTATAGTATAGATATTTAGTATTAAATTCTACTAATTCATGCGCATAATAATTATAAATTAATACACGACAAAATCTTCCAGCTTGGTCACATTTTACAAATAAGTTTTTTAGCAACGCGATTAATACACATGACGTCACAGCAGTACCGACAGCCCACCACGCTTGCCTCGTAAGCAGTTCCACCGTCCCGCAAACGAGCCGCAGCTGTTGCAGGCTATGGCACAGATTATACACGATTGTATACGACACCAGACATCTGCTATTTATGTACCCCGTGTGTATACAATTGTATTATGTAACAAAAGTAGCGATCAAAGTGGTAATAGGATTAGGGTGGATAATTGGCAATTTCGGAATAATTTTTTAAATTTATCCAAATGGTTTAAAAATTGGCAGTATAAGATAAAATGTATGTTGTTACCTAATTATTGAAGTATTAGGTTTTCTTTATTTTACTCTTGACTGATAACTAGTTCAGTTTTTTCTCATTTGAATTAAGGTGGACTTAGAAAGCACGAGTGATTGTTAATTCTATCACTATTCAATCAAATTCTATTGCAAACATATACCTAAAGAGCATTCCTTCGTCGCAAAGATAAAAAAGATCGAACGATCCAAACGAATAATAAAAATGAACGCTCTTTTCAGGCTCTAGCTCTGAAGTTTGTTTGGCTTAGCCTTTAAAAACACCCCTTTAAAATACCCGATATATATTTGCTTTCTAATAAATCTAAAGATTTACTTTTAATACATTCTTCGTTCATGTTTAAAGATAATTTAAAGATTTTCCATTTATCCAATCTTAGTATTTTGGTTTCTGATCCAGGTTTTGGTAGAGACTCTAGGATACTCAGCAAACCGAAGAAATAATTCAAAGCAGGGGCTTTATAATTGTCTCCGTTGAGAAAAGACAGAACGTATCTATATCTTTTCGTGACACGATTTCTTAAATTTAAATTGTTAATGAAGTCTTTATCAACACTTCAAAGTAAATCTTAAGTTATTCTCAACAGTAATTTACCAGTAGCAGTAGCTTGATTTCGTTCCACGTAATTGTGAGTAACTGTTATTCTTTATGTAGCCCTGTTTGTATTAGCGGCAGAATTCCATATCTTGAACTGATCGACCACCCACCGAGTGGAACCGGATCAATTTTAATTTCCTTACCTTACTTTGTTACTGATCTTTAAAAAAAAATGTTTCTGAAGGAGAAAAAGAAATTAGTAACAGAAACAATCAAGTTACATGAAAAATACCAGAAATTTGGTGAAATTATTTTATGTTTGGTTTCATAAAATATTATGTATTTTTAAATCATATTAGTTATGTATTTTTAAATGAGGAGTAATTTCAAAAAGGCCTAGAAAAGTTTGAAAAACTGTACCTATCTGCAATTAAAACCAAGGGAGACAGTGTACACGTAAAATTGCAAATAGATCACAATTCATATCAGATGTCTTTTTACTACTTTTATAAAATTGGGAGTTGATTAGCTGGAGAATTGATATAGGTAATATTTAGATTACTAAATCCTCTTCAGTGCTTTCAAGTAACTTACGCATTGTATCGAGGAGTTACAACAATAATAGGCGCATCAACAATAATATGAAGTTATGTCCAGTGACTCCAGCTCCAGTGGCCAGTAGGGCTCCTCGCCAGTCGTGATATGTCGTGGTCGTTAACATTAAAGGCTCTGCTTAAACTCAGTAGCATAATAGGGGCTGAGGCGAGACTAATGCTATTGTTAGTGTTCAAGCTAAGCTATTTATAAGCGCTAATCCTGTAAAATTGCGCCAACATCCATTGCTATTCCTTGTGCTTTCAATGCAAAGTACGAATTCTATGAGCCCTCCAATACAGAGACACTACTGAGCTATTCGTGTAGATATTCGAGATTAAGTAACTATTCGGATGGATATGACTTTTTGGTGCAGAGGACAAATTGATACTTGATTAATTTTAGCATTTAAATCAAGGCACGTCTCTGTATGCGTATCTTTTATAGTATTTTCTACTTTGTTTGTCGAACCAACGAGCAGATGATCCACAATTCCACATGATGGTAACTTCACCGAGATAAAAAAGAAGAGCGAAAAAGAAAGAAAGAAAGGACTTCTCGTGTCTCATTTTAATCCTTAACAAAAGTTTAAAAAATAATACTATAAAACACACACACACACACACACACACACACACACACACACACACACACACACACACACACACACACACGCCGCTCTCACATACAGAAAACACAAACGCCTTTGTGTCGGGCGTCACGTTCCACTATTGAGTTATTCTGTTAAAAATCGTTCCTTTTGGAACAGTTCCGCTTCGGTCCAACTTGGTGACAGCATCGTGCTGGCGAGGTCCTTCGGCCGAAGCATTAGCATAATCCCCTCGTGTGTATGCAGCGGGCGGTACCGACTGCCCGATTATACTATAATTCATAGCGTATTGCACTTATACGAATGTCGATCACAACGGTTTAAAGTTTTGGATGATATTCTGAAGATTTTATTGAGTTTCAAAATTAGCTTCCACTTTTTCTACGCCTTTTTTAATGATTATTTGATAGTTATTCGTAGATTATACCTGTTTGTTGTTGCTTTCAGTAGGCTAAATAATAAGTGATAAGAGAGTTTAACTAGATTATGTTCTTCGTTGTTGGATGTTTGCACCTTTAAAACCTTATTATATGCTAGCAGTAAATTCAACCCCGTTTTTAAAAACATCTAAGCTCATAGAACATAGAATAGATAATAGAATGGGCAATAATAAAAAAAAACTACATAATTCCAAATTTTCACCTCATGAGCATTTCATAAATTTTGATGAACATAAAAATTCTAAAGTAAATTCACGTATTTGAGATCCAGACCTATCTAAGGCCTCTGTAAACACTGAACCTACTATGCCTGAGAAGGCCGTAAATGCTAATGAGTCTATTCTGTTCCAAGTTTGTAGTAATTATGCGTGTGTCGCCGTCAAGGGCTTCATAGGCTGTCCGGTACAGGACCACCTGCCATCTTATGCAACTTACATCGAATCTTAAGCAGATTGAAGGATAAACCTTCTTTCTGGTCAATGACGATAGAAATTTTCGGAAAATACCTACTAATCTTGTCACAATCCCTGATGTTACACCTTTGGATGATCAGAGGTATTTTGATGAAAAAGCATAGATGGAACCTAACCATCCTTAATTAATAACCTGTTAATTTGTAACCTTTTTAGATAAATGAATAATGTAAATTAAAAATATAGGTCAAATTATAACAATGTGTATCTTCAAATCGATTCATCATTAAATGGCTTTTGCTTTTGTAGTCATTATACAACCAAATGCAATCAAGGAAGCAATTTAATTGGAAAACTATAGACTATAAATCTGCATATAAAACACGTTATCTTTAACAACAAAAGCGTCAGTTGACAACCTATCAACGACTTAACACGATTGTTCAATTCCCATTGTGCCCTGAGGTCCTTTAGCAGCGTGCGAATCCAAAAGCGCTTTCTAACCAAACAAAGACAAGTATTGATCTAACAAATGTACCACTTTCACATATCATTATTCTTCATAACGAGCTCAAGTCCCATTAGAAATGAGAGTACTGGCAACTCAGTTTCCCACACGGTCTTGCGTAACCCCTTGAGTTCAATAATCTCCTTAGGGGATTGTCTGTTGATGATCCCTTTATATTTATACGGTTTAAAAAGATCTGGCAAATGTGTATTTAAGATTAAAATATTACTTTATGTTAAATGTTAGGCTTTGCTTCGATTTTCAACAAATAAACATTTCAATTGGTAACGCATGTTTTATCTGTATGAATTTCTGTTCCCGTAAGAGCATTTCCCCCGTAAATCCCGATCTTCTGGGAGCCCTAATCACCTACCGTTATGAAATACAACCTATTCTCATATCTACCAGATTGAGAGTATTGATTTTAATTGTTAATTAATAGCATTATTACTATTATTATTTCTCCATGGGGTTCGTCTGGATAGCTACTACCCTTGAGCATGAGTTAGCCGCCAAACGGCTCGTCGTATTCCAGTTGGGGGCTTGTGAGCCAGTTCTTTCTTTCTTTATTTTTCTTCTCTCTTTCTTGGCCAGCAAAGCATCGGTGATGCCTTTGGTGTTGCTAATGTCCATGAGCGACGATAATCACTTACCATCAGGTGTTTCGTCAGCTCGTTTGGCGGCTATTTCTATAAAAAAAATCATAAATATCAGCCGAGCTGTTTCGGAGGATTGCCACCACAAACACCGTGACACGAGATATTTATTTTGCAGATTTCAACTTTAATTAATAAGTTCATTTATTCATTACGTTATTTATCACTTTTTATTTCCATTTTACAGTTATAAAGAAGTCAGGTCAGCATTTTTATAAAGTTTTTTCCTTCTCATAATAATTTAAAAGGACAGTGATATCATAATTATTCAAATGAATAACACGATATCTATCCTATCCAAACACGATGACTTAAGGTTGATACAAAAAACAAGCACTTCCGTCTACAAAGAGCCTTCCATTTATAGAGAAAGAAACGAAAATGGGCATCAAAGCGTTCGGTGGATGCGCACGCGCATACATTATTCAAGAAGCGAACTCCTCGTATAATTACGACGTCAAATATATTCGACTCAGATCAAAATGTTCGGCCGATGATAAAATAGGTTTAGCTATTATCATTTAACAAACAGAAAGCAAGATTATGTTTGAAATAAATAATATATTAGTAGATATTGTTCGAAGTTATTTATTAGCTCATTAGATGGGATTTTATTGACCACTAACTCTGCGTCAATCCATACTGGAGCAGCGTGGTATTCTCTAGGTCTGCTCAGAAGAGAAGTGAATCGTGCCCTGTTTAATTCATATATTTTGTATATATGTAACTAACTGACCCGACGAACTCCGTATCGCGTTTTTTTCTAAAATAAAAATATAATCTAAAAAAATTGGTTGTCTGTAAAGTCGGTTTACGGACAATGGTTTTACGTGATAACGTCTATTTCGTAGAAGAATAATTTATGATATAAATATTGTAATCACGTATTTGCATAATTACGTAAGAACGTAATGGAAGCCCTACGCACGGAGCCGCGGTGCTACTCGCCAGTTGTGTCAGCTTGAACATGGCTTGACGCGCCACCGCGACCCGCGTATCTAGCTAGATTATAATATTAAATTTCATACTAACTATACGATTTTAAACATATTTGAGTTGAAAATTTGGTTTAAATCGTTTTAAATATCAGGAGCTGCGCGACATCTGTGATTTTCTTGACTACAACTAAAGTCCGAGTCGATGTACTGTGTAAAGTTCTTTCAAGTAGTTCATACCTATAAACAGAGATGACGCTATTGTAGATTTTCGTTTTCATATAATAATAATACGTACGAGCTACGAGAAATCATTTCTTTTCAAAAGATTACATATTAAATTACAGATATATATTTCGTTTTATTATTATTCAGCGTATCTCTTTCTCGATACTTTGCGCGCGTTGTGGCTCGTGACCTTCCAAGCGGACCGATTACGCTTGAGTGGGAGAGAGACGGCCGGTCTAGCGTGCCTCTCTCTCTAATGCTGCGCGCGCTTCCGTGACGTTACTCGGTTTTCGTGAATGCCTCTCAGGCTCATCGTCTTTATAAACGTTATCACGTTAATAAAAATTACAATATCATGACATAAGTTACCATAAGTCCTTGTTACATCAGCTATCTGCCAGTGAAAGTCCCGTCAAAATCGGTCCAGCCATTTCAGAGATTAGCCGGAATAAACAGACAGACAGACAAAAATTGTAAAAAATGTTGTTTTGGTATATGTACCGTGTATACTCGTACATCCAAATGCACTAAGTAAAAAGCGGTTATTTTAATAGAGTATATAATGTATAGAATAGATACACCAGAAATGAATTACCACTTGCATGGGTAAACAAAATTTTGTCTAAATAAATTATTTCATCTACGACTTATCAGTGTTGATAATTACATCGATTACCTTGAAAGATGGATTTCATAGCATAACTCTTGACTCAATTATTTTTTGATTGAGATAAATTAGATGAGGGCCGGTTGATTTATTATTACGAGTTGCTCATGTTACAAAATTTTAGATGATTTATCGTCGGTGCGCTACTGTATTAGCAATTTGTTATAATTATACTTGTATGATGTACATTGCCAGATAACAATTTTAATGTAACCTTCTTGGTAGTTCCGGCCGGTAAACGGATCCCAGATTCGATCCTGGATGGGACAGATTTAGATTAAATGTAGTCCTATGTGAATTACTCACGGTCACAGTGCTAATTTCTAATAGACCTTTTCGCTTCGCTTCGTATAACCTATCTTAGTTATTTATAAATTGTCTGTTCATTGTATATTTATAAAAATTACATGTCTTCTAGAGCAAACAAAATTAAAAACTCGTACGCTGAAGAAAATCAATTACAATGTTTAAACTGACCAATTATAAAATGGAAAACATTTTAGCGCTCGCTAACTGGTTTTCATAATTCAATTATAAGTATTTAAAAACAATTACGGAACATACTAGTACCGTAGCGACATCTGTCATGTCACAATTAAATAAAAATGAGAATGCAAATTTTGATACAATGCGGCCATCGCGGGTAGGTAGAAAATTACATGAAAAAAACTGACACATACATACACAAACAAATACACATAAACACACACATACATACGTACAGGAATATCCAGCTAATATTAATTTTAAACACGCTTAAAACAAAATAGCACTTGTAATATTAAAATCTAGTCTGAAACGTGCATCTTAAACGCTTAAAGTGCCCTCTAGCTATTATAAGCTGAGCTGAGATAATTAAACAGTATGAAAACATCACTTGTGGCTTTAGTTACACCGTACACGTTCGTGAGGATAAAAAATAGTTCACTCCTACTATTATCGGTTGTATTACCAGTTTCGGTTTTTACTTTTATTACCGATCCTTCCGGCGACTGTCTGAAATAGAACAGGATCTAGATAAAGGAACCTTGCTCGCTAACTGATAAAGTATGAGTATGCAGCTCATTGTATATAGTATAATATAGTTTTAATGTATGTATTAAGTATTGTATAATAATATTTTAGTTATCTGTTACTCATAATATTAAAAACTGAAAAGAGGTTCTGTTTGTATGATGAATATGGTTAGACTCACAGAACATCTAATAATTCATCAATATGTCATCCAATATGTTTTATTGTTCTTCGAAATTACTGAGCCGGTTTCGATGTGCTCAAGACTAGAATGAATGAATGAATAAAGAGAATGCACGATTTGATTTTGCATCTAGATCAATATTACAAATATTTTTTTGACTCCATCCACATGAAGCAGTAAAGGCTGCTAAGACCAATTGAAAAAAAATCTTGAATACAGCTGGTGTTATAAAACCACTGCACACAAACTGCACTGTGATTTATTTAAAGACAAGCAGTTCACTCGGTCGCCGGTCGTGTAGACGATTGAACTGTAATAGGATACAAACCAAGCGAGGCTGTTCAATCTGTTCATTACCATTTGAACTACTTAGTGATACTCTTTACCCTATTAACCTGCATTTCATTTACATGGCAAGTGGGATCCTGCAAGTGTGTACACTTCTTTACTTTCTATTGGCTTTCTATTTTCAAATCCGTGACAAGACAAATGAAATATTAAATTACAATTAACGTAATTCAAAAACACCAAAATTATGTGTGATAGGTATTTCAATGACTTATGTGTGGGTATACATATTCAATATTTGGTGTAACTTTTAAAATGTACGTTTGACTAAGTCGCAAAAGTAAGTATAACACTAAAGACACAGTTATGCAATACCATATTGTTTCGCAGTGTTGCCAAGTTAGCCACTTTTTGGCTAGATCTGGCTACATATTTAGCCACAATTTTAGCAACTCATGACTTGACAAGCTAATAATTACTTATTATTAGCTTGTCATCATATTGTGTCAGTCATGAGTTGCTAAAATTATGGGTAAATATGTAGCCATTCTAGCCAAAAAGTGGCTAACTTGGCAACACTGGTTTCGGTATATAATCATATATTAATGGAGTAATCTGGTTTTCTAAAATTGTATAAAACTTGTTATGATAATTATATTTGTTACTTTTTTAATGCGTAAGGACATCTTGGCCATGACAATTTATGTAAAAACATTTTCGTTTATCACAGAAAATTTATTATAACTAATGTACCTGCTATCCAAACTTCGTACCTAATACAAGCAGTTATCATTACATTATTGGCAAGTAACCTATAGAGTACAGCCTATTACAAATGGAAGCAATGAATCTCATGCTTTATGACACCCGTTATACAATTTTAATATTCATCATCCACATTTTCAGTTAATAAACATTTCTAATAAATAGTGGCCGAATGCGTAGGTGCAGGATCGTGGGAGCGGGTCTCGGGCGCCAGGTAGAACGTACCAAAAACAACGAAAATACCTGCAATTCACTTGTTCTTTAGGACAAGGGAATAAAGCATAATCTGTAGTTATTCTGGTTATATCTTCAGACATGCTTCAGACCTAACCTATGTTATGTATAGGCTTAACTTAGACTTTTATGGCGCTGGCTATTACATCGATAAACAGTTATTAATTTGCGAACATCGTTTTAAGTAAATAGGTACTTCTCAGTCAGTATCATTAGGTATATTAGATATTTTCTTGATTTCTATATAAATTTTGTGATTTAGTGATGTAGACTTTAATTTTTACAGCTAGCAACTAATGGCGCTAGATAAAACTAACTTGAATAAATTTTATTATGAATGTTTGATATGTTTCAACTTATCATGATATTTATTTACAATTATAACTTAGAATATCATTTTTTATTTACACTAAAACCATGTCAAGCCATTGCATCAATAATAACTGTATCTAAGTATTGACGTTTATTTGAGGATACGTCCTTAAAATGATAACGATGTCAATATTCCCAGTTTATATCTAGATCACAGTGATAACACTGTTTATATTGAAACTTCTCGTAACCAGTTTTGTGTGTAAAAATGTATGGTCTCTGATTTAGAATTAACGAATTGTTTATAATACCGAATTCTTATAATATATTTATAGTTTAATGTCCACTAAAACCTATTGATGCTTTTTCCACTTTTTGTTCCCTTTAATAAATGCTCTAAAAATCAACTGACGATTTTGAAGTGTGGAAAAAATCCAGTAGAAAAAATGGATAAAAACCATCAATGATTTGGGTGGACATCGTCCAAACAATATTATTGTGGTCGAAATAAGACCACTGGGAAAATAATACGTATAAAATGAACATTCAATAATATGTTGTAATATCTTATTAAAATTAAAAAGCTGGCGCTAACAGATCTAGAGGTTCAAAATAGAATTGCTGAAACATTGTGTAATTGTTGATCCAACCAAGGCTAACAAAGGAATTTCTTGAATTGGAAACGGCTCAGGGCAGATCTCTATCGAATCAAAGCATTCGTAATATTTCATAATAAATATTGTTATCACAATCTGTCTGTTGTACAGAATGTTCTGAACTAAGTCGTCTAAGTCCTTTCGAATCTAAGTCAATAGAACACTTTGTTTCTTTGCGAATCTTTGTTCTGTTAAAGTTATGACTTATGAGAGCTATGATACTATTATTTGATTTTACTTGTAAGTTGTCTCTTTTCATGCAACTTTAGCCAGCCATACTTCAGTGGGTGTTCTGCTTTGTAAAACTAGGAGTAGGATTCACATCCATAGGTGTACACAGCTTCAGGCCATAGAAATAAGATTTTTTGACCCAGGGGAGATTGTTGTTATTAACTTGAGGTTACATCATCGAATGTCAATATATCGGGCAATTGATCGTGTTTTTCTATAAATAAGACACCAATCCCTTCACCGACACCCACGGAGCTCGCCGGGCGCCTAGCTGGTGGGTGCCACATTCCGTGCGAAAACTCAGCTCCGAATCGTTTTAAATTGATTGAAGACTTTTGTCGTATCCAGCATGTTCACTATTTTTAAGTAAAGCTTTCTGTCCACGCTATCTCTCATGTAATACGCTCGCTAACATCAGTTGTAGCTTGCTTGCGTCATGACTAGTAAAAGCATGAAATCTGTTCACGGAGCGGCATCATTGCGTTTGCCCATTGCCTATGTTTCATTATGCAGTTTGCATGCAATCGTCAAATGAATCGTGGACAGTAGGCTACTGTTTGAATTGGTGCCTATTGTGCCAAAAATAACGCTTCCTTTTGGGTCGGCAACGCATCTATGATGCCTTTTTGACACAGTAGTCCATATGATAGCCCAACTCACCATCAGGTGGTCTCCTAGTTTGTCGACTATTTATATTTAAAAATAGTTACATTTATTCCAACGATTCGAGGGAATTCTCCGTCAACTTTCACCATTTGTGGATCAAGCTTCTTACTATGGTTTTCTGTATTGCTATGATGCCATTCTTCAAATCTCACCTTAATTACATAGCTAAATCTAGATAAAACCTTATACAGCTGATATGGCTGCATAATATTGGAGAAATTATACCGTATATCCATTTACTACCTAATGGGTATAGGAAGACCCATCTGTTTTAGTTTGCCCATCTGAGCCTAATACCTTCATTGTTTTACTATACCCAGTTACTCGTATAATGTACCCTTCGTAGTACGAACAATAGCTGTCTGAAACAAATCTTTAGCAATTAGCTCACCTCTGAACTGTTCTATAATCTCTTCAACTTTAATAATAAATTTTATTGTACAATCAAGATATTCTGCTTTTACTATCAATAAAACGGGATGTTATTGCTATCCTTGACGTGTTTCGCATAAGGAAATCTTAGAATGGTATTATACCGAAGTGAATTACAATTTAACTTAAGAAACGTCCGTTGGCTTCATTGCCTATCGGAAAACAACTTAAAGATTCTATACATGCTACAATTCAAGCCAACATGAAGCCAAACTTCTCTGATAAGTGGCTCTTCTGATTAAAAGATGTAGAAAAGTTGTTACCATCTCAGACTTTTGGTGGTCGCCTGACATATTGATCCAAGACATACCATTTACAATCATGTAATACTCGTAATTATAGCTACAAAAGTACTAACTTAAGTCGTTGGTTTTTCTTCCAAAAAAATATCGATAGGACTTAGTACACCACGTCAATGCACCGCATGAACGTTATCTCATCGCAACCGCAATTCAATGCGTTATCGCAACGGATTCATCGCATGCGGTATCGTACGTTGTTTGCACTCTTTGGACGATGCGTTGTGACTTCGTAGGTTTTTGCGTTCCCTGCCTCACCGCAATATTGTGACCTCGTCATAACAGATTATGTCGAATATATTATTTAGAGTTGTGTAGTAGGTGTAGTTAAAATTGATGATTTTATTAGTCAGGGTTTACACCGATGTTATCGCGCCGTGTAGATTATAATCCAAGCTGGTGGATTAAAGCCAGACCTTGCCCGACGAATGGATTACGTCAAGTATCAAAGTTAAGTAATCATGTAATAATACTCGAAATAGCTATGTCTAGGCAGGTCAGGGATTTCGCCCACCGCTATTTAGTGCAGGTACAGGACGAAATGCAAAACAAATGAACGTGTTTTGATTATGACTACTGCTATGTAGATATTATCTTCTAGGTAGCATGTCATGCAGTAGGAATATAAAAAATCTTGGTTGAACGTGCATAGACCTAGTGTAAATTACGTGAACTACGTATAAAAGTATCCTAGACATTTTAAGAAGTACCTACCTAAGGATGCTATGCTTACTTGTCTCTAAAGAAAAATGTAAAGCTCTAAATAAAAGCTACACACTATTTTAAGTTCCCAGAAAAATAATAAAGGTTGTTCAAAATCGCGTCACAGACAGTAACATCAACTGTCTTTGAACTTATTTACATATGTTGAAGTTTGTAACATCATAAGAGATTCAAGTATGTTCTAACTGTAGTAATCTTGTAATATTATAAAATTCTGTAAAATTACCAGAAATTATATTGCTTACATGCCTAAAAACTTAAGGCAAGATTAAAATGTAAAAGCAGCAAAAAGCTTCACACAAAATTAAACAATTTTTATAATAAATCCCTTACCTGCTTTAAAGTGCCAAATGGGCCTGTTCCAATTTTCTGGCAAACGGCGCAACGCTACGGCGAATTGAACCAACAACTATAAACTGAATTAAACTGCAAGCATTCTTAAACATGTCGAGAGAGTTTCAAGATGGCGGCCGGGACACATTCTGCACTTTACGAGCAATTAACTTTATTTCAGTGCATCGAGAACCCCGTCTTTATGAGGCTTTAGTCGGCTATTTCATTTCCAATTGCGTTTCTTTATATGGCGCAGTGTTAGCTATTGTAAGGGAATGAAACGAGTCGCATATTCGGCTGCATTGCCGCGGCCGGTCGCACCGTGAATGGCTATCCTTATGGCAGATTTGCGCGATAAAATATTTTGCGTTTGTAATTGGGAGTGTCTGTCATTATTGTAAGGACACGTTTACCATAATCTGGTCTGTTCTATGCTCGGATAATATATGATTTATTTTGTTTATTACTCGGTTAGCATAATTTAGATAAATAAATGTTTATATAGTTTATATTGAATACACGCCCTCGTTATAGTACACGAGTAGATGTAACATGAGTGTGACATTCACAAATAGTAGTTTTAAAATGTGTAACTTTTAAAAATAAAAATATGTATATATACATACAACATACGCATATTAAAAATGATAATAATCTATTAAATTTGATTTCGGACTAAGCCTCATAACGCACAAAGTTCTTACGGGCTTATTAAGTACATAGACTAAATTATGTCGTCTAAATCGGACGAACGCATTAGGTATGTATTGCTGCATCACTAAAAAAGTTATTTTATGGTTTATGCAGCAACCTATGACGAATTCAATAGATTCAAAAATATTATGACCCTTTTAGTAACCTATGTTTGGTTATCAAACTAAAGGTTGGCAGACTTCAACCTGTCTTCACGCAAATAATATAGCGGGTGCATCGTTTTCTTCTTAACCGGCAAGGTGTTAATGAAGCCACTCAAATTGGCATAAGGTGGCATACCATCACGTCATGTGCCGTATGCCGTTCGCCAGCTGTCAACAGAAATTAATCAGAATTATGAGCTGGAACTTTTCCAGAGTCATTTCGGTATTAACATGTTACCAGTATAAGATTACCAAATGTGCAACACGAACACACATTCAAACGTCGTTACACACATAATCATACATCACGTTGCATGTACGTGAGCGAAGCAGTACGGAGATAGTTACGTGCAAGGATTGACTTGCGTCCTATTGCAGATTCGTTATCTTTGCTGCATAATTTTGTTGTGTGAAACAGTTTAGGATAATATTGATCGGAACTTTGTTGATGGATTATTATTTACGTAAATAAATAATCTTATACCAAAAAAATAACCGACTTCAAAGAACTAAAACCTTTGAAAAAAAATATCTGAATTGCCGTATATATGAACCTAAGTATAACATTTGAGGAGTTCCCTTATTTCTCATTTCGCATCATCAGAAAAATATGGAAACGATATGGGTCCAATCTGGAAGCATCCCTTTGGTACTTGTATGTATACTCAGTACTCGGGTGAAGTAACAAAAAATTACCCGAAATCTTAAACTTAAAAAAATTAAAATAAGTGTATCAGTGATACCTATATGAATAAAGATTTTGATTTGATTTGACCTACACATAAAAATAATTGCACACATTTTTAACCTATATACCCAAATGAATTAATAAACCTGTTAACTGACCTTAAAATAGTTGAGCATTAAACATCGAAACAGTTTTAAAATAATAATTGCGTAAGATTAATTCACACACTTCACCTCATGACCTTAAAATACTCTTTGCAGCTATTGAAATGAACTTCACATTATTTTTAACTGTTACATTTTGATCATTATATTGAATGTTTATAGAAAAAAATTCTCCAATTACCCCGTCCATTCGGAAACACCTGATGATACGGGGTCGCTGTTGCATATAGACCAAGAAAGCAAAGAAAAATCAGAAAAAAATTACACAATTCAGCCTGACCTTAATCAATTTATGTGTTGCAGATATTCAAATGAACATTTTACTGTTACACTAACTTAGCACAGATGGAATATCGATAAACAAGTTTTCCCCTCTTCTCAGTCCATTTCTACTTTATTGATTCTCACAATTAACTGAATAACTTTAAATACTCATGTGTTGCATTTCAGATTATGTTTTGATTTTTTTAATTACTTACAAGTCAAATTAAAATTGACATCAATTGAAAATTAGGCTTTTAACTTCTATAAACACATTGGATATCGATAAACAAATTCTCCCCATTTCCCCGTACATTTCTCAGTCTAATTTACCCCGAGGCTCAGTTTTAAAACACAATCAATCTTGTGAATATCATTTTCAAATCGCCGTTATTTACCAGCGATACTTCTATCGAGTTAGTAATTTTAATTCAATGATCTAGTTGAACCTTAAGGCTACTACTGGGGTAATGATCGGCTAGCAGATTGCAGTAATAAACAATAAGGGATTTACAACACACGTTAACAAGCGCTACTGAAGAGGCTTCAAAGTACTCGTCAGAGATTAGATATCGTACGAAGGATGAGGCCTTTAACACTTAATGCCTACAGTTGTGTCTTTATACGAAAGTATTCTTCGAAGATTATTTATCTTTAGTATACAAATAAATTATCTGTATAGACAGTTATAACGATTTTAAAAGACTTCATGTATACAGAAGTATTCAAGTTAGTTTCAATGATTTGAAAAATTTAAATAAAATAACGGAAAATAAATCAGAATCAACAATCAATCAAATCAACAAACAAATATTTTACTCTATCTGATAAGTGGAAAAGTAGTTGAATTGATTACTTTAACCTCCAACTCCTAAAGTTCACTGTGTACGTGTAATTTCTATTACTTATACAACATTTAGGCTTGTAAACAAGATGTAATTTGACTTAGAATCTTGTTCTGTAACTTTCTCGTGAATTACGCAGAACTCATAAAATCGGTAATCGGTGAAAGTAGCGATATGTAGTGCTAATCCTCATTGTTAAGTTAATCAATTTCCGTACTCTCCCATGAGTACGAAAATTAATTGCACTGATCTATGATCGAGTGGCCGGCGGGCGCATGCGACGATTGCGCAACGCCACCCTGGCGCCATCTAGCGTGATCTATAGGCGCCGGCACACAACCATGAGCCAGCCTCTCATTATACTCTTATCGCGTCAATGCAAATCCGACAACATTTTAATCTTATAAAAGTCCCTTTTCGTACAAATACTTCACTTGTTCTAAGCACCAGACAGATTCGCGTAGGAGTCTAGACCATTGCGAAATTCAGAAAGGTTTTTACTAAGCGTGGGTAGATAATTATACGTCTAGCATTAATTTCTGTCGGTTAATGCAGTCAAAATAAATGGTGCGGTCGGAATGGGCACGGAATTGAGATAAATTGAAAAATTAAAAGTGGATCGATTTGCCACATTCTTGTCTTAACTTTTCTTGACATAGGTCAGTTGTTTAATGATAATGTTATGAATAAGTTGCCAGTGACTGCCGCTAAAGGAAATATTCAAATAACAAATTAATATTGACGCATGCACTATTGAGCATTTAAACGGTTGACAGTATAATATAGTCTAACATACACGTATTTAAATGATACTCGTATGTTTAAATGTGACGTATGAATTTGGAGAAAAATCATCTTCATAGGTCCTCTCCTATCCTAAGATAGGTTGACTGCAGAATTTATAAAAATGATATTGTGACCTGTAATGAATAACCTGCATTAAAATAAAGGCCACAGACAAATCATAAAACTATGCACCAGACTGCGGATTTGCCGAATATTATTATAACAAAATTATAGCTAAATTATTCCTTTGAATTATTTTGACACGTCCATTTAAAATCAAATTCACCTTTATCAGTTAGTTGTTTAGTAGGAAATAGGAATTGAAACAGTTAACAATATCAAATTAAGCAAAATATTTTTATCTTTCGCTTAATTTGCCTTTTGGCAAAGAATTTTCAAATATTATTTATAATAAGTTGAGAAATAAATGTTAATTATAAAAAAATTATCAGGTTTAAGATAATGCACTTTCTTAGTTAATTAAATTTAAATTTTTAACATTACTTCTTAATTTTCTTGTTTTTTATATTGTACCTATATTTACTTATCATTTTTTTTGTTCTAGGTAAGTACGATCTCAATCTACAGTTGGCATAAACGAAATTTTATGTGAGTACCTACCTACATTATAATAACAAATTTGGAAGCGACAGCAAAATTCACGCATGCAAAAATAATATATCGAATCAGAGTTGAACTTCCTGAAGACTCCCTACAACAAGTAAGCATTCAATTTAATAATTCAAATATGTGGAGCGGTACTAGGAATAAAGGCAATTCTAAAAGTCGCAGTTGACTCGTAAAATCGAAAAGGAATGGGGAAAAATGTTTACAGGCCATTCGGAGAAGACCCGCCGATTGTGAAGGTAAATTGGGAGCGTACAATGAACACGTGAGAATCAGTAAATGAAAAACATGATTTAAACAACGGTTTGCTGTAATGATATGGGTGGTAACGCGTGTTTGTTATTGAAATAAACTTGACAAGGATTGAACTTGATAAGGACAAAAATAAAATTGATTCAAATGGCCTCCTTAAGGGTCCATTCCTTGTAAAGCCAAAATGTTGGAACCCCTCGGAATGGGGTGTATTTAAGTCATTGCTAGTTGGTCATTGTCGTAATAAGTGATTGCTATTACATTAACTTTCATATTGTTTTACCTTTCCAGATATGTATTAACAAGTAAAAACTAAGTATTAATATTTTTATAGTTTCTAAATGCTCCTAGGAAAGCCCTTTTGTGCCCTAGCAAGGCCAATTGTCAACTTTATGATCGGCTGTACAGCGACGCGAAGGACTCGCTCCGCGTCTGTGTACTTGAATTCGATGGATGTTAGTGTAAGTAGAAGGAAATTTTCATTGGATGGCAATAAATACGACTTTTAAATAATTGGCCTTACAAGGAGCATGCCCATCCATTCGAACGGGATTGTTCATTTTTGTATTGTAATTTGTACCTAAGTCTTCATTATTTTCGAATTAGATAGATTTGAAGATAGTAATTTTTGAAATCATCATCTGCTTGTTACGGCATCGTGAACTAATTGAACAATTATTTTTATTTTGTGTTCGTCTTTGTTTTTGATTACACATTACAAAAGAGTGTCTTTTGTAAGATTATTAACTAAATAATACTTGTCTAAAAAAATGGATTAAAGTTACGTTTCCTGAACATGGAGGTACCAGGAGCGGCCCTACCTACGAAAAAAACGTGCATACCTCGCAACAAAACATGGCGACTTTGTTCCTACTAATGTCCAATTTGACGTGACTTTGACATTCCTTTGTCAAAGTGGGTTTTAGTAGTTAGTACCTTAGTACCTTTGTAATAAGTCACAATTTACACTTTAGTAAAGAAAAATCCAAAATGGCGAACATGGCACACGTCTGACGTCATGAAAAATTTGACAGTTATTATATAGCGAAACTGTTGCCTATAGAGTTGGATTGTTTTTATTTCATACGTTAGACAAGGACGCCATTATGTTTATTATTTCGTCTTTAAACTATTCCATAGCTAACTATCTATATGACATTACACCAAATATATATAATTCATTATATCTATGTTCCTGAAGCGTTTGTTTTCGTTTCCTACTTTCGTTATGAGCATTAAAATCTTACATGCAACTCGATTACAAATCGCGTGTAGCTGTGTCCTAATAAGGAGTGAGCGCACAATACGCCTTTTTATTTCTCGTTTTAGTCCTTTCATAAAACCATATTTCATTCGAAGCTCTTCTGAGAAGCAGAAATGTTGAAGCGTAGGCGTTACCACGTAGCGAGTGTGCCTCTTATAGATCGATTTTGTAATAATTCCTGTTACGCTTATGATGTAAATTATGTTTTAGAATTTCTGTGCGTAAAGATTGACAGCTGTGTAGCCCAGCTGGTAGAGACTAGGCCAAGCACATCTTGGACTAGACCAAGCAGTGTCCCGGGTTCTATCTGTGGCTAGGATAGAAACTGGAACCGAAAACGGATTAACCACAAGGGCCTAACGCCATAGTTTTCTCCGATGTCCAACGGTGGGTGCATCAAGAGTAGTGGAGCTTGGTATGGACAGGAAAGTCTTTATAAGTATTTAGGCAAAGCGTACGTATATTTTCCTTTCTTTGTTACCTATGTGGTTCTCAGATTTTCATCCCGTGTTCGCATGATTCAAGGACAGGAAGTAAAATGAAAATTAAGCTACCTACCTTGTGCCTTCTGACGTACTTTTAAGTAGGCATCACGAAATTATATTCAAATATAATACGTCTGTACGAGTAGGTAGGTTTTTATGATTTTAATATTTACTTATGAATTTGTACTTAAAACCTACGTAACCGTTGGGATAATATTTGACACTTAGCTTATTAAACTTTGACTAATATTACTGAACTAACTAAAAATAGATTCGCATTTGACATGGGCAGCTAGTGAAATTAGAAAAATTACTTTCCAACATTTTTAAATAAAATCTGAACGTTAGACGTTTATAACGCGCTTTTTTTACATTATTTTCTTTATAAATTTTTATGAATATTAAATCACACTTATTTGCCGTAGCACGCCTTCTGAGAAGCTATAGCGAAGCGTGGGCTGTTCTCGGTCGCCAACGTCGATTCCAATTTTAAAATTTCATGCTATTCACGTCTGAAGCCGTAGCGCAAACAGTAAGCCGTAACATAACAATATCCGGAGAATAATATCATTACACACGTCCTTTTGACTGCTCCAATCTAGACCGTCTACAACCATAGATCGTTATATTTAGGCGCAAAGCGAATCTGCAATTAAAGTTAGAGTTCGAGAGTCACTTCACTTCGCAAGTGCTTACTAGATGATTAGACAATGACATATTTATTTGTCATATTTTTTAGTCGTTTGACGTTCGAGTTCACTTCGCAAGTGCTTACTAGATGATTAGACAATGACATATTTATTTGTCATATTTTTTAGTCGTTTGACGTTCGAGTTCGCTTCGCAAGTGCGTACTGGATGATTAGAGAGACTCGAACTTCAATTTTGAAACTTATCGCGGATTCCGCTGTCGCGTTACAAAACATAATAGCCTTGCAGATAAGAAAGATGACAGCGAAAGTGATCAAGTCAATCAACCATGAAAACATAGTACTGCCAAGAAACCGTACCTATAGCAAAAAATATAGTAAAAAAAGTGTGTGCGTGTAATGTTTACGCTAGATTGGTGTAAAACTTCTTTGACGTTGGTGACACGTATTACCAAAAAAATAAACTTAACTTAAAATTAATATCGCATTACAGTTGACTCATATTTATTAACAATATACTTTACAGAACCGAATATAAAGCTATAATTACCGCTAATAATACCGTTATCATTACCCCGTGATACTTATTTAATCTATACTTGCTTGTCACAGATACAATGTAATCTTAATAGATTATGTATCTGTACTTCAATTTTGTTTATGGTTTTGTTTTCATTTGACATTCAACAGACTATACACTATAGAGCCTTATTTCTGTACGAATACTTCCGTCCGAAAAATAATCTGAGTTATTTTGAGAGCTTTTGAGAGTAACTAAAAAAGCACAGACATGTATCTAGAGTAAAAAAGTTATACTTCAAAAATTAAAAAAAAAGCATAAAAATAGTTTTAAGCTTTTAACGTTTTCAATAGGGGATACCTTACCATAGATTACCGACCCTAATAATGTCCCAAACCACAAATAGATCTAATGCTAGAGATCGTTAACTTTTTAAATTAATGTTTCTGTTGGTCCTATTGGACCAATTTCGCCCCATTTTAAGCGCGCAAATGTCCTGTCCTTATACATCTATACTCTTATATGTATCTATAAATCACTGGGTAACTAAACCTATAATAAATAATGTAGCACACAACTATACGTATTGTAGCCAGTACACGTCACCGACGACAAACGACGCGAAAGGTTTGTTGCGGCACAAAGGTAAATGCTTTTCAACGATATTTCAGCGAGTTTACGTTCATCGAAAATTGAGTCCCTTCCAATCTAACCTCCATACGTAACCCGCATGTATCCCGCTCCAACCTACCCTGTTAGAAAAGGACGCAGGTTTTGCAACAAAACCTCGGTTCTCTGAACGACAACGAGTAGGTACAGCAAATAGACTGCGGTATTTCTTTTTCAGAGTATAAATAAATTATGCAGATTTCCCAACCACTTGTTTAGAGGCAGATTTTTCTCGCTAGCTCCGTATTTATTCGCTCCAATTCGCTCAAATAAATTAGCTTCAATTTTTCTGGATGGTGCCGCACACTTCTATGCAGCTATTATAATATTTTAGGGCTCGGTTATAAGAGAGACTATGCTTTTACTAAATTAGTATGCCTTACTTTCCGTGATTACATTGCCACATATGTACATGTACTTTGTTACTTATTCTTTTCTCGAACAATACTTATTTAATTGAAACCTCTCTATAGTCGTTATAAAGTTTATAGTAGGATACACATCGACGCCCCCGGGGAATAAAATCATCAATCGACGGTTACCGAAAAAAACTTTTTTTCATTTTTGGCATCTACGAGTCAATATACCTGCTAAATATTATTGAGATTTTTATCTTTGAATTTCATAAAATTAGAGCCATTTTATTTTTATTCCTCGGAAGTCATATACAAATTATAGCCCATAATAAAGTCGTAATCATATATTACTGAACAACTACTAGTCTCTTTAGATCAGTAAGACGCTTATAGATACCATTTTATTCTTCCCTAAATAAAATCATTACATTTCAAATATAAAGTTTATAGTAGGATACACATAACTACCGAAGTAGTTAGCACTACTATTATTAGACTACATTTTATATCACGTTCTAGCGTCTATAAAATCGTGTCACATTAAATCCATGCGAAAAAATATCCCACCGCTGTTTACCTTGCGCAACGGTTCAACGGAATATTTACATATCAGATTTTTAACTGAACTCAGGTCACTCACCTGTAGTGTTGCAATTCTCAATCGGATATGGAAACGAATTTGATAGCTCGCAGTTTTATCGTCCACTCTGCGATATATAAAATATCTATAATATATACCTATCTACTCCACGATATTTTATGTACTACGCGTCTGATAACGCCAGAGAATTATTTTTCTGGAACCTATTCTGTTTGATATGTCAATGTTTAACTGTCAATTTTTATCAGTAACCGCGGGATGATGAATTAATAGAATCGATCATCAATTTTGTTTGGGAAAACTGGCATGGAAAACTGTATGCTTTGCTTATGTCAATTCTGAACGCAGGCTTTAATACAAGAATCATAATAATAATATACATAATACATTTTTGATATTTCATCATTACATTTAACCTTACAATTAGCTTATTTCTATACTAATATTTTGTTGCTACATTTATTTCCACATTTACCTATACTTAAAGTATCATATCTCACGTTCTACGTACTTGTTTATCAAAGGGAGGTCCTAAAGCGTGCATTATTACCCAGCTCGGTATTAAGAGGCATTTAATATGTAAAACCTTATTAACTAGTTTGCCTATGTCTAGACTCAGAAGGCGTATATAAAATGAAGGATAAGCACGAAGCAACCGGCAGACGCAGTCTTATTTAAAGCCTGATCATTATGCGACTCTTGCTCAATTCCTGTTAAGATTTCAACAGATACTAAATATCTGAGTATATATTCATGTTAGATGAATACTGAATTGTTGTCATTTAATGTGTAAGACCTAGCCGAAAATTTACTTGCTGATGAATTATATTTACTTCTCTTAACGGAAGCACTGATCGATGTTGAATGTATTTTGACTGTCCCTGTATCTACAAGATTAGAGTACGTTAGAGGTAATTACTGAGCAGTAGTTCCTATAATGTTGCGTGAATTGTTATTGATTAAGTAACTTCATGTTAATAATCCACCGGAGGCACGAAATATTTAAAATGTCACGAGGAAATACCTGCTTACCTGAATCAACTACTTATTTTACTTACTGTTATTTTAGTAGACTTTCATAACAACAACGTCTTTTATGCAATACATCCGTCTATTCTGCATGCTACCCCAGATTTACTCCTTATCATAGTACGCTTCGGAACCATACCTACTACAGTTGGCAGCGGGATTTCTATTTCTTCACACAGTGTTCTGTTACTTTCGTATCAGCAGGCAGAAATTCCTGACAACTGCGAATTGTCAATTAACATTTATTATGGAAGTTGTAAATAATTTTAAAGACTTCTTATATCTTTTCGGAACTGAAATATAGTACAAATTATTACCATACCAACACGGACAGATACATCCGCTTGAGTGTATTTTGTTCTGATTTATTGCTTAAATATCATTGGTTTATTTTAAAAGCCAGCTGAAATTTCACCGTAAATATCCGGAGTAGTTCTCCCATAAATGTGAAACGCAAACACCCAAATGGGCTATCGGATTGTAAATCACATCGTCGCCTACTCGACATAGACAGAAAACATGAACATCAGAAAAGTAGGAACGGAGATAGACGTGGGATTGATTAAAGAAGCTTCTTCCTCCATTGGCGGCTTTTTGTAGATTCAAGTCGTCTTAAGTGCTAAGTCTGAAACCTATCCGAATTCTTCTTTTTTATATTGGATCCAAAACATCCCACCCACGTCAATCTAGACGTCTGGTATAGTTATACCAGAAGGCAAACGATTTCGTAAAACTCGATTATAGCAAAAGTATCAAGCATAGTAATACCAACCGTTACCGACAAGTTAGCGATTAAGAAGGAACCCACATGTTTGGTAGTTCTCCAGTTACCGAAAAATGTTAAATTAAATATTTCATTACTTTGTAAAAGGAACGTAACTGGTGGTAAATAAATCACTGAGTTTGAGAAAATCATAAAGGGAGCTTCCTTTTGGGGCTATGATAAAGTATAAACTATAGATTGCTATGACTTCACGCTTATGCTTATGTGTTTCACGAAAAGGCGAAAAAGAGCATTCCTTTAGATGCACAGTATTATAAATAGACAATGGTGAACTCTAAACGTTTGTTTTTGACCCATTCGTAGAAAGGTCGTGAAGCCTTCAAAAATTGAGATTGTCCAAATACATAAATTCAGTTGCAACCTTCACAATCTGGCCAATGTCTTTGTGCGACTTCCCAGATGGCATTTTATCACTCATCGCCCAAAACGTGTCGAGTTTTACAATGCCATAAATTATAAATTACTTTATATTTTACACTTAAATCGATACCAAATTGATTGAACAGATGTACAAAATCGAAAACAAGACCACGTGACCGCGTATGCTAATGTTGAAATGATAAATTATACACTTGATTTATGCTAGCTTCCTTTTAAGCTTTAAGTGGTGATATAAAATATGTAGGGTACGTAGCGGATTTTATGGTAAAACAGATTTACGAGTATCAACCGAATGTTACGAAACGAGGCGTCTGTTTCTTGTAAAAATATTCAATGACATGACTGGCACCGTATCTCCTATTGATGAAAGTACAATACATTGTGAAATGCAATGCTTTAATTTTTAGTAGAAAGTCGTTCAAACATACCCAGAATATGACTTTGGAGAAATTATTAACTTCATTTTAGTCAAAAAAAAATTTCAAACAATTGTGAAATAAAAACCGAAGAGATCAGGAAGTATCTATTAATACTTCACATATTCTTTAGGTGGGTTCAAATTAACACTTGATGGTACTATGATAAATAAATGAATATTTTTAGATCTTACACATCTTGATCTCATTAAAAATTTCGTTGCCAATAATAACAAGGAAAAATATAAGCAAGATGTACCAAATCTAAAACTAAACTAACCTTGTCGATCAATTCAGCGGAACTCTGCGTCATGTGATTACCACATTTCACCTACTAACCGAGAGTCACATCCGACCGATCATGTCTAAAAAGATCATTATACCGATGTTTACACATTAACCTTCATTTACATTTTATGATGTTTGGTATGCGGCGTTAGTCACACTATCCACGAGACAAGTGAAACGATTTATAACACCTAGTAAGTTTGCATAAATTTTAATGCAGAAAAATATATTATTTGCAGTGTAACTACTTCTTTCGTAGCTCATGGAAATTCATAATCATCCTCAATCACTAATGCAATTGATGAAATCAACACTTATTATATTACGGCGTACTCTGACAGGGTTTATATCATAATATATATGCATCTATCAAAAAATTAGTTAATTATACATTAGCGTTGTCACAGTTACAATTATTAAATCTATCAATTGAATGAACTGAGTGATTAAACATCCAAACAATCATATCTTATAGCTGTCTTATCGTTAATCTTCGATTATGAGGCTGTGATGCACAAGTCTTACTGACACAGTTAAGAATTCTGATATCCGTGTCAAAGCCACAACTGTCTTGTGGTATAAAAACTATAACATAATAAATATTAGTTGTAATATTTTTATTTATATCGTCATCATAACCCATGTCTCATGGCCTTCGATTTGTTTCTGAAAATACTTCGAAGGGCCGTAGTTTTGTTGGCAACTTATTGATAGTTTTTAAAGAAATTTCATGCATATTACTAACTACTTACGGTGCATTTCCTTAAGATGTTTAAATTGTAATGAATTATGACTGATTGTCACTTGCTGATAATTTTGTTGTAGTTAACTCCACTGACATTCCATTTCAATACGCCAAAATTACATCCGACACTAATAGATGACTAGATACCCTACAGGATTCCGTGGCTGTTATGAGTCTAATTTAAATTCAAAGTGCAACTCGGAAAATTGTTGATAACACCCAAAGTTCCACCATTACACATATCGGTGCCACATGTCGCTAGATACGCAAGGTCATTCCCGGGGGAAATCAAACTGCGTCCAACAGTTGAGACTTGAGACGTAATTAAAGCAATTCTGAATTGTCCCCGGCCAATTAATAGCTCTACGGTTTAGTAAAGACCATGTCCGATATGGACTTGTCCATTAGACGCTCGATATGTTATGTGCCATGTCACATTTGTGGTATACTAATGTAAGCCTTAAAATATGTTACAATTTTCCTGTTGATCGACTAAAGATTTCTTTTCATCCCATTTAGTGTCACATTTATTTTATCCATCAAATGATTTCAAGTATTGGCTTTCCCATTAAAAGCCCGCTACTGAGCACGGATCTCTCCTCTTTAGAACGCCTAGAGCATACTCCACAACGGTAATCCAGTGCAGATTGCATTATTATGCTCATTAAGTTCCTCAATTTCAATATCGAAAGATCAAATGAACGATGATTAAATAAATAAAATCGACTAGCTTGAGTTTGGTTCGTGGACTCTTGAGAAATGAATTCCAGATGTCGCTCAAAAAATTCACATCAATTAATTTCTTATTTTTAGTTATTGCATTTATTTCTCGGTCGCGGTTTGAAATAAGAGTTTAAGATAAGTTTTAACTAACTCTTAACTTCCACGTTTAAATATAAAAATATAAACCCCGATAGACGAATAAAGATCTTTTTACTTAGGCAGAAAATCTAAAGAAAGGAAAAATAGGTAAAGTGCCTGAAAACTGGATTCCAGCAAGTGGGTGTCGACACGAAACAGAAGTAAAAGAGGTCGAGCTTGAAAATCTAGGCAAAAATTATGCTTTTCAAAATTGAAATATCGTATAGAAAATTTGACTTACTTCTTACATCAGCCAGCACTTCAACGTCATAGTGCGTACTCTAGTATGAATTCGACTACTACAGAAACTAACGACGGGGCGAATTGTTCTGATTTCTTCAACTCCACTGACTAATGTAAATCTCGTAGTAGCATTAATATTCACAATCATAAAAAGTTTGCATTAATTGCATTAAAAACGAATTTTCAATTAACTAAGCATAACATTTGAGACCCATCGAACAATAGCAAAATAATAGCTTGCTTCACGACAGATGTCCAGATGTGGAACCAGACCTCGTTTCCGTCCAAATTGTATGCAAACACAGGTTTCTCTTGTCTTAACAAACGTCGTGCTTGTTTGATATAGGCACGTGAACCAAAATAATCCGTTAGTTCGGCCGTCGAAGCGAATAACACAGATAGTAGTATAGCATGAGGAATTGCTCTCAGATAAATAGTTGAAATTCGATTTATTGAGCCCGTTCTATCTCGGAATATGCCGGATGTTTGAAATCAATAGCCTTAAAATTTGATAAAGCCATATCAAGACTCCAAAGTGATGCCTACTCAAGTCATTGCTCATTAGCGTCATTGGAATCAACATCAACTCGCCTACTTTATTTAAAACTGTTGTTTCTTATTATTATACCACATGTTTATGATACATATGTCTTCTGTGATCATACTAATTATATTAAAATAAGTTACTAGATTTTTTCTTAAACTCTAGATACAAGATATTCTTACGACATATTAGTCTCAGTAATAATTGTTGAAATAATATTACAAGATGTTTTAATACATACGTAGTCTCAACCTGATTTCATTATAAAGAGAACGTTACGAATTTCTCTAAACAGAAACATCTCAAGATGTTTCAAGGGTATACCAGAAGATTTAAGAAAGTTATGTTTGTGCATTGATAGATAAAATTTAAAATTTTAATAAACAAATTTCAAGTCGGTAATTAATTACTTTTTGTTTTTTTTTATTTATACGAGACCAAACTCACGCACCCCTACTATAATAGAATGATTGTGGGTGGCATGGCCACACACATTTAAGACATACAAACAGTTTAGTCAAGACAATGAGAACAAATATTTATCTTTCTCACAAATATGTATCTGTCATGACCGAGAACCAGCAAGGTTTACCTATTGTGCTAAGGATATTAGCATAAAAACTAATCTAAAGACTTTTTCTTTTTCTCAATCACATAAAACGACAGGGCAGTAGCTAATGCTGAACAAGAAGATAATTCGTCGAGGAGAGAAGATTTTTTGACGTCTGATGAAAGAAAACATTCTACAGCTCCGACAATCGAGACGCTCATTCCAACTAAATTAACTTTCGGGCGCCTTGGACCGAAGTTACTGCGAAGAATCCACTGACTATTACGACAGACATTTCGTATTCTTATAACCTAACCCTTGTACGCACGTGTAACTCTCAGGTTCAAATTTAATTAAGGGATTTCTCGACGTTGGTGAACCAATTTATTCAAGTAAATTAAAGCTATTGCCGAAAACATTGAAACTAAAAGAAATATTGACTTCAGTGGAGATGGTATACATAATACTCTTTTTAAACAAAAACATCTTGCGTAGGTACAATTGTGAAAACTGATACATTTTAAATGATGGACCCCGTAAAGTGGACGCTTGAAATCATGGCAATTTCACTGAATATTGTATTTCAAGTGATTTTCCCTTTTGTTGTTTTATTCTCCTTCTCTCATTTATAACAATGGTAAATTTTCTGTCTCTGAATGCTCTGTTGATATTTTGCCCATCTCTAGCCGTATTATTCTTCAGTACATTTCAATCTATGTTTGTATCTATTTTGTTACCATACAATGATACCAATCTGAATGTTTGAGTAATTAGGATAAAAATGTTGAAGAAATAAGTAGTATTCATTTTATCGTTGCCATCCTCTTTTACTTATAATATCATTGGTTGCCATCGTATTTTCATTCCTTATTCGAAACTTAAACGGTTTTCGTCGAAATTGAACAAAATGAAATAAACAAAGTTGAAATGATGTTACTTTTCTATAATTATTTCTAGGGACTTTTTACTATGCATGTCACAATTTTTAGAAGGTCTATGGAATACGTAAAGAACAGTGTTCTCCCGGAAAGATAATTCTTATGGCATTCTCATTCCCTCTCGCAGTTCTAGTGATATTGCTCAGGAACGCTTATGAATGTTCTAATAACATTTTAACTGTGACATTCCGTCGAAATGAACTCTGTAGTGTTCATATTGAGTGGCGTTGTTTACTGAAGCAGTTACCTAGGTTAAGAACATACTCATAGACTGTTTCCATTACCGTCTGCAAACACCGCTATGACAAAGTTTTGTGAATGGAATTGGATCTATGAATAAATTATTGAAATGAATAAAGAATGAATTAGTGTTTATTTAGAAGGTATGTTTAGTATAGTTTGTAGACTGATTTCCCAATTATGTGGGTTTATATTCGTTTTACTAAGGCTTGCATTATAAATCATGCCTGAAGTTGGTACCTATAACTTAAATATTTTGCAAACGAAACTTTGTAAATCAACAAATAACTAGAAATCTATTCGATACTTCACTGTCGCAACTCGACTGACATTTTTTAATTCATTAAAGAGCCGCGATAAAAATCTCAGCAGCCGTTTTATTTCTGGTTTATTAAAAGAAATAATTTGCTTCTTTTTTAATAATTAGTAGCGAACGAGTGCTAGCTATTAAGAGCGTTAATGGGGCGTCCACAACACTCCCAACGTTAAAAGGAAGCGGTATTTACGGGCGTGACAACTTTTATAATAGGTTTTTCGTTTCGATATGACAACTAGTGTTTTACTCTCATTATGCTTTAACTCATTGACTTTCATTGACGTGATTTCGTTATACGCCACTTTTCTGTGAGTATCTGTATCATTGGTAAAGTATAGTTGTTGTGGCAACCTAAGGACACAGTGGGTCAAAACACTTTTTTAAAGAAAATATTTATTTTTCAAAAACCATCACATACATAGACAAACACTTTATGACCAAAATGTAGCTAAGAAATCTACCTTTCTTTTATTAGAGTTTGACGTCAATAGTTCGTATAATTACGTAGGCCGGTGCTATGTGATTTAAAAAAGTGTGATCCACTATTGCCACAATGACCGTACTTATTTTCGTGGGGACAAGTTAAATTTGTTTTTATCTACAGATTAAACACCAATATTCGGTTATCGATTAATATCTTTTTTCCTTTTTATTTTAAATTTGTAAATATTTTACAATACGTTAAAATTCTTTATTTTTTGCTTATAATAGTTCGACTTAATATTTTATTGTTGTTTAATTTACAACATTGTTTCCGTAATTTTTGTAGTTGTTTTATCGACCGGATGAAGTTGTTTTTTCCAAGGTTACATAATTTCACGGTTTAGTCACTACCTATCTGGATTTTCTGTTTCCGTTACGAAAAAAGTTTAAAACCAATCTCTTTCACAGATGACACTTTTTACGTAAGAAAAGTAATCTTACGGCCTTAAAAGTTATGAATGACATTTAACGGCACCGTTGTGTAAATCCTACGGCGCGACCGTATACGGTCGTCTTCGGTTATTAATATTTGTATATTTATTTTAAGTATAAATAAATGTGACGCTATGATAATTTTTCGGCTCATTAATATTCGACGAAGCCAGCGGTCGTGTCTTGGTTCAAGAATGAAACTCACGACTGAGTGGAAGAGATTCGAATGCCTTTTGTATGTTAATGCGAAGTCTTTTTTTATGAATTAGCGATTGTACGCGCGTGGGGGATGACATTAGAAGTCTGTAGTAAACAATACTCGATTACGTTTTGATGTTGTTTCTGTTACGTTGAGTGGAAAAACAATATTTCTAATGTTAAGGAGACTGAGCATAGATATGAGGCTTTTCAAAAAGAAACTCGGTCAGTAGGTGCTTAATTGTATCTATCTATCTATCTATTTCACAAGGGACTTGTGTGAAACTGTATTGCTTGCAGATGATACCTCATGACTTTTTAAAGTTGATAGGAGAAAACAATGTTTTGACGATGTAAATAATACTGTTTCTCAAGTGTTGCAATGGTTTACATGTTGCGGAAATACCTTACTTTAAATTTAAAAAGTATTGTTATGATGAAAGGATATTACAAATTAGATGATTATTTTAAGACCAAATTCCAAGCCGTCTTGGACGTGAGTTTTATGAATATAGATTGTATACGTACCTATGTAATAAGTGTTACCTGTAACTGTGACAGGAAAATTAAAACCCCGGTCATTTCTTGCTAATTCTTCTACCGGGCTCTCTCGCGTAGAGCCTTGTTGAAGCATTGGCGTAGCTTGCATGACTTTCAAAAAGTGTTTGTAAACCAAACCAATTTTGAATAAAAACATTTGATTTGATTTGATATCTATCAGCCTTTTGAAGTCCACTGCTGGACATAGGCCTCACCTAATTGGCGTCACTCCGACCGATTTTAGGTCATTTAATTTTTATGTATGTAATCTATTATTTTTGGCAACAATACTCGTATTGCTTATGTACATGTATTATTATTATTATTTCACTCTTTATTGTTAACCTAAAAAACTAGATAACAATGGGCGGACTTAATGCCTAATATGGCATTCTCCACCAGTCAACCCTGGGTGATGTATGTCATAGGTATTCGTTTTTAGTAAAATAAAAAGTACGTATCATCTTATAAATATTATAGTTTCGACAATTCGTGTCAAAGAAAACATTTTATTAAGAGCTCAAAACACTTATGACCGTTTAATAAATAAAATCAATTTGCCATGTGTGAGGTCGCGAGGGCATCGGTGTGAGCTTAAATATTAACATAAAATTATTACAAAAGCTCGTTCAACCGGTTGTTCGTAAAAATGAACGTTTCATAAAAACATCATTATGCCAATATGAATTCTACCGTTAGCGGCCTGCAAGGGCTGGGAGTCTTGTAATTTAGGAGGCCTAGAGCAAACTTCTTTTTGACCATAAAAGTTAACTAATATAAAAGCTATACCTGTTATACCTGTATATACCTGTGTGTATATACCTGTTTGAAATCCTTATTATGAGCTCTTTAATTTGATATCTCTATTGCATTATTCCATTTATTTTTATTTTTTGATGCTGCAAACAATGGCATCTCACAGCCACCATATTTGTTTTTTTTTTAATTTCACTTATCTAAAAACACTTAGGTTATCAAGACTAATCTAACGATATCTTAATTATATGAATCCGTTCAGCGGTTTAAAAGATATGAGGTAATAAAGACGCATAACACATACAACATACGCGCGAAAAACATTATCCTTCCTTGGCAGTGGGGTAAAAAAAACATTGAGGTTCTATAGAACTTTAATAATAAGTAGTTACATCAATTTGTAAAGGAAATTTAAAATTCCATCGCAATATTGGTGTTCTCCCGCGAAACTTTATACTTCTAAACACAATATGCAAGCAAGTTGTAATTTAACACTTTTATGAGTCTGTTGCTGGCGTTGATGTGGAGCGGTTCTAAGAATAAACTTCTCTACTTTATTATTTACGTGAATTTTATTTAATTAAATTTGTTTTCTTTACAGGTAAGTACTTATTATTGCTGTTACAGTAGTTCTGATGCTTGTCACGTTGCACTTCTCTACGGGCGTGAGTATTGAGTGTTTATTTATTAATAATGTTTTAATTCTAAAACTGAATAATACATATCGCACCTTCGGTGCAACAAAGGCATAACAGCTTTTTTTGTAATTGTACATGAGAGGACTTTAAGATTTTTTCCCATTCGCATTTATTTTCATATTACTGGATTACTATCTGTAATAGGTTAAAAATATAATATACTATTAATTGTTTATAGTTTTTGCTATAGTTTCACGTAAAATGCTTGTTTTATAGACAATTTGGTATACTAACTCAATTTTACAGTTTTTTCCATTTGTGACTTTGTTGCACCGAAGGTGCGATATATATGTGTGTGTAGAAAATTGCGATATCCATCCCTGATAGTACCTATCTTATACGAGAAGAAAGCTTTATTTCTTCTTATTATTTATTTCGCATAATTTACTATAAATAAATATACCCCACATTATCCAATCATGTCTGTTCGCGAACACTTCGCACGATGTTTCGGACCACCATAAATTGAACACATGGCTAGGGTTGGCGCGCGGCCATTACTGCGCAAATGATACTCCAGGGTATGTTTATAGGAGCTTAAGTCTAGAACAGACTTACTGCATGGCTCAGCCAATTAAGCTAATCCTGGTGTTTAGGTATGTATGAATTAATGCTAATGGCGCATAAATGAAATAGAAAATTGGTATGGGGTTAAAATTTATTTTAAAGTTAAAAGCTTATAAAGCTTGTAAAATCAATATTTTGTAGACAACCCAATTATTAAAGAATTTATTGAGGTTTCGTGTATGTTAAGTATTTTAATTCACAATAAAGATAATTAATTGTAATGCGTTTGTTTACATCCAATTGATTCAGTCAGGAGAACGACGTGAAAAGACGACGTGCATGAGTGTATCAGTGATACCATAAAATATTTTGACTTTGACTTTGAACAATTCAATAATATTTTAAATATTGCAATGGATCACGGTGACCACGATCCAGGTAACTGGGTTGAAATATCGGTATTAGGTATAAAATACGAATCGTGAGTACCTGTTACATTTAAAATGTTCAGTGTCCGTGGTGACACAAGTTTAAAATCATAAATTCAATAATATATTAGCGGCCGGACTGATTCTTAACTTTATGGCATTCGTGAAGAGCAATTCGTAAACGAAAATTTTATGGACTTCTAGTAGCAAAACACCCTGTATATCATGTAGTTATAGATAAAAAAGACTTATCCTATCGTTAAATTGCAGTTTATATTTTTCGAAGCCATTGAAGTTTCGGCAATCAGAGGCTCTGGACTCTAGCTAGACTACTCTAGAGTCTAGGCAAACTCTTTTCTGTAAGCGTACAAGCCAAACGCTGGCAGCTGCCAAAATGTATAATATGAATAAGATTGTGCGTCAAAATAGGACGTAACTTTTCTGTACCTTTCACAACCTCTAATGACGTATAACGCATCACTGCTCGAGGAATATCCCCTAAATTTAGATGCAAGCAGGAACCAATTAATCTCCAAGCGAACCAGCACTAAAATCTCGAATTTTGTATTCAGCAGCACTACAGCAATAATATCGCAACACGCATCGGCCTCGCGAAGTGCCGTCTGTTATTTGCAACTCATCCTCTGTCTCATTTTGCATGCTGTGTGCGATGCAACATAATGCATTTGAGAGGCGTGAGCCTTTTGAGTTGCGCCGATTCGTCGCTGTTTTGCTTACCCTGTTTCTGTTGTGCTGAAATACGTGGTGGATAGTATCTTCGGGGAGTAAGCTCCAAACTTGTCCAAACTATACTCAAAATTATCTAAGAACGCATTAATGATAGCTGCCATTTATTAATATGAACCAACCTTGTACGTACGTCTTTGAGCAAAATGGAATAATTATTTAATTGACATGAATAGTTGGTTACTTACGAACAAAGGATTTTGCCAAAATTTGTTAAAAATCCCTATTCTTATTGTATCGTATTCGTATTGACGTTATTTATAAATCATATTAAACGTTATAATCTAGTAAAAATCCCATCACATCATAATTTATGCAAAATTTAATAAAAAAATAAAGCGTCGAATCAATGTTAAATGAAGATGACAAAATCTACACTGACGTTAAGTGATGTGACGGCATGAAGCCACTTATAAAACCATAATAATCGATACATTACTATAATCGAAACTAAAAATAAAAATTAATTTATTTTATTTCTTTCTTTGTGTTTAACAATTAAACAATTTAATTTCTTCTCTTCTATAAGAACATGACCAAAAGTGTTTATTACGATAATCTCTAACCGCAGCCATTTGTACTGATTAAAATACGGTTAGAATATTCATTATTCAACCGAAACCCAAATTTCATACGCTGGATGCGGCGCGAACGAATTAACAATGAGTTTTTTAGGAAAAAAATATTTTATTATAGTCGTAAATACATAATTATTGAGCGTATAGGTATGGTAAAGTAACTTAAGTAGCTCAATGGAGGCAATATCATTCCAGTTACTTGTGGATATCTAAATGTTTCGGTTTTTAGAATTTACAATTTAATTCTTGAATCGATTAGAAAGTCTTACAATTTTGAATCGATTTGTTGCAAAAATTGGTTCTTTTATGAATCGATTTTTTTTGTACATCTCTAGTGTCACTGCGATGACAAACGACAAATATGCATTCTTAGTTCGTGGGGACTATAATTTATTATAGCTATTGGACTGTTCATCAAGGGGCAAAATTATGATGTCAATTAAGATGCTTGTGCTAGTGACAAGAGATTTTTGTGACTATCGAAAATTAACCATGAAATAAGTTTTTGATTGCAACACTGCGAAGAAAAGTTTTATCGTCTAATAGTTAATTATTAAAGTAACATTTTACAAAACCTTTTCGGAAACACCACCCATTAAGGATTGATGATGAAAATGGAATTAGAATATTTTTGTATTATCTAATACACTATATCTATTGTAGTAGTTAATGTTTTCTACCAATAACATCGCTCACAAAATTAGCAGGCAAAATTAACGTTTTTTTTATTTGACTTTTATTTTTAATTTAGATTTTCGTATTGATCTTTTACTTTCTGCCTTCTCCATCAATACATAATTGTAAGCTGAAGAGGTGGAACGCATCTAACAATAAAAAATAACCATTAATAATCGCATACGATGACAAATGACTGCAAATAACCCCTTTTCTGAAGTCATTATTGCGTGGAAAAAAAATTGCAGCCCAAATCCCCCGGGCTACTAGTATATTTGACAGCTTGATTTGATCGAACCAATGATTTGTAACGTTCAGTTACCTGTTAGCTACTGATTTATTGCATCAAAGGGTTAGTCAATACGTAGAGAATCTCTTTTACTACCTTTGGAACTAATAAAAGAGATTATGCGTGAGTTTTCTTTATTTTTAGCAGGCAATTCAGGCAACGAATCGGTGATGTCTAAGGTGTTAGTTACTGATGTCCACAGTCATGGCATTGAATAGAATACTGGCCAGTATTCAAAGCTGCCCCATTCACAAAAATAACAAAGTTTTATAAACTAATTTCATATCATATTCGATATACTTATTTATGTAATATATTTGTGAGGGTTGGCATCACTATTGCACAAAGTACGGCAAATAATGCTTTAAAATAATTTAAAAAAAATACTATCCATCTCAATCTGTCATCTACTTCAATAGTCTCTACGATTTTAGATTAAGTACGCTGTCATCATCTAAAGTCAGAAGTTTTAAAATTCCATATTATTGTATCTAAGGTCCTCCATACTAGCCAAGCTCACACGTTCCAGATTATGTTGTATTTATTACCACAGATAAAGTAATTAAACGAGTAGTGAAATGACGTATAATAAAAGACAAACTAGTCTTAATAGTACAATCATCATATTATTTTCCGGTAATAATTGCAAACTAATTGGTAATTAACTGGTACGCCAGTAGCTACTACATATTTACAAACTAAGTATTAAACGATAAAGCTAAATCTTATAGATAAACCTTAGGAATTTCTAGCTATTATCAAGCTATAGACTACTAAAACTTTATAGCTCAATAAAAACTGCCAGCATGTTTCAAAGAAAGATAAATAATACAAAGTAAATACTATGTCTTAAGATGGACTAGGACTTCCCTGTTTTGAAATGTTCACCTGTTTTTATACCGTATAACGCACATCTAGAACGACACTGCACTAAGTCAAAATAGCTCATTTTTCAGTATCGACGTAAAATCATTACCTATCTCATTCATCGCGAAGAAAATCATGTCAATATCATACGGTTGCCGATGCCTCTAATTTCAAGAAAAATGTTAAAACTTAAGTAGTATTCTAAAATACAAAACGTATCTAAATACTAATCTCCCGTAAAGAAATAAATACAGTAATAATAGTACTTAATATAGTTTTGTAACATTTTCTAAGGTACAAAGCCTGTTATATATTATATTGATCTATAATAGGTATATTATACAAAAGTAAATCACTCGCGCGACAACTGACACCATACAAAACACAGCAGATAGATAGAAGAAAAAATATCCGCTATGAATATCTTATAATCCTGGCTGCTTTAAAATATTCAATAAAACATTGTAAACAATAGCTTCCAGTAAAGATTTATTATGCACTTTACACTTAATTAATCAAAGGTTATTTCAAACAATAGCAAGACATTTGCTGAAGTTAGGCATGTGAAACAATCGCAATGGGATTGGCAATCGGAACATTGATCAACCACAGCCCAGTATCCAGTATAGCGACTCAGTTGAATGTCATTCTTATTCCGTTATCGGTTCAGTTCGTGTTACCCTTACACTCCAATTAGAACAATAAGACATAAACATCGTAGGAACGCACAGACATCGTATCTACAACGATCTGGATAGTTCTACCAGATACCTGACTACAATTTCACCTATTAGCCGTTTATGTAAACTATTTGGCTTAGGGATGTTCGATCCAATCCAGGTGCCTTGTATCGATGTTCCGGATCGATATGGATCGCACTGAAGTGTATCGACCCAGGTATTGATTCATGTGCTTTGATACGATTTTTTGGATCGATCCGGATCGATTCATTTCAAAATTTCTATAAGCGATGAAACGGTCTATTGTACAGTTATATTTTTTGACTTTAACAATATAACTGTATGCTAGTGTACAATAAAGTGTTTTTTTGTTGTTATAGCGGTTTTTATACTTCTTCGGGCATCTCATAATCAATCTACTGGACCTATTCAGTAAGATGATTGTATTCGTAAAAATCTTACAAAGACCAATTTGTTAGTAAAGTTTTGATTATTCAGAACAGTTGTTAAAGTCTGCTATAGATTTTAATTGCAATTCAAACATAATTATTTACGTTAATGACTTAGGATACGCTGCTATTTCTGACTTTTATCGTTATCATCATCATCATCATCATCATCATTGATCGTAACTATCCATTATCTCCGCTCACGATGAAATATTATGTGCTAAATGTCTATTGGACACTGATAAAAAGAACAGAAAGTAAAAACTTAAAACACCCTTATTATGTTGTATATTTACCCCTTTACAACTGCTTATAATTCCACAAAAAAATTGCTTAGAACCATCTCGATGACGTCAGCTTTTAAATAAAAACTTGAATCAAAATCTGTCCATTCGTTTAAGAGCTACGATGAGACACGTCAAACTTAGTCTCTTTTTCGTCGAGATTTAAAAATTAATCTGGGTTTCCTGCCAGTGACAAACCTTCAAGCTAGACAGTCATTACACAAATCATTATTATAATGATTAATAAGTATAATAAAAGCATAATTACGTGCAGCCCTGCGAAAGTCAACGGTGTGCAATAGCCGCGGTAGTATCAATTAAACATGCGCGGCAACGGACGGGACGGAAATTTACGCTTCGACGGGCGTCGACAATTCAACCGTGGTGAACGTTAGAATTTGGGTTGGAGACTGGGGTATAACGATCTTGGTCCTTGTGACTGACAAAGCTGAGCCACAACGAGAGCATTCGTTGCTCATTTACCACTAAAAAATGGTTCGCCACCTTGCCATCAGGTGCTTTAACTTGTCATAAGTAAAAAAATTTCGTAGTCTATCAGACTTCAGACGAGTAGAGAAGCCACGTGATGGTAAATGCGAAGAAATCGCTGAATCATTTCCAGCAAAAAGGTGATGGATGATCCGAAAACAAGGAACATATTATACTCTCTGGCCCGAAAATCTTTCTTGGTTGATTCTAAAAGGAAAGTGGTAGTTAGAAAGCAGTAAAAAAGAACCTAAGCTAAAGTACTGACCTGGGTAGTGAAGACCCAAATAACCTAAAAATAGGTGAAAAGTAATCAGTGAATTTTCCACTTAAACGCCTTTTAATGCTTAAAAATATTAAACAAGCTTTTATACCAAAACAAAGAACTAAGCTGTTCACCGTTAAAGAGTTCCTTTATCTACAGACTAGGAAATCGCCCTCGCTTCGCTTCGGGAAAAATAGTAAAAAATATATAATATCGCATATGTCACCCGGGGATAGTGTAGCTTCCCAAAAGTATTTTTCAAATCGGTTCGGTAGTATCGGAGCCTATTCAATGCAAACAAACAATCAAATCTTTCCTCTTTATAATATTAGTATAGATAAAGAAACTACATGGCTACAGCCAACTCTGGCAGTGGCAGTCAGCTTATGATGAATTTTGTAAGGAACTATCATAATTTAATACGTATATAACATTTTATGTATTTGTTGTTAACGGTTAAGGAGTTCCCTCGTCTGGAGCCAACTCTAAAAGGATTATCAGGTCATGCTTATCATAAAAATGCATTGTCATCAGAACCATAGAAATAAGTAAAATTTTAACTTCGTATGATGAAATGAAGTAGTTCTAATTCAGCTGCAAGATTTGACCCAAACAAATAAACAAACTAAGCAAGCTAAATAAAAACTTGTAATAAATCATTGAAGTATTATTACTAGCGTATAGAACCGATACCGCGAACCATGGATGTCCCAGTGCATTGGCGCCACGTGGCTTCAATCTTCAATGGATTCGTTCGATTTTGAAAGGAGAACCGGGGCTCAATTTTGAAAATCGAACCTCCCGGCCGGGACACACATTTTGTTCGAGATGTCTGTTCTATGACATTATATGAACTATGATAGCAAATCTCACATAATCCATGCAAACAATACATGCTTCGATTAACTGTTCTAACTGAGCCCGCAGATTTGTACATAGATAAACATCTGCGCTCGGAATTTATGTCGTCCACCAATATTCCTTCGGAACTTGCCTTGTTTCTCTCATGGCTGTGTTTGAGTTTGAGGTCCTTATTATGATTTACCAAAATTACTTCTTAAATTGTCCTTAACTTGAGTAATCTTCAATAAACAGTTACCCCTGCTGATTGAAATTGCGTTAATGTAGCTTGGTTCTTGTTTTCTTTATTACATGTCACTAAAGGTAAACTTATCAGATGTGTATACAAATACATAGTAATTAACAAAGTAAGGTTAGTTGTCTAAGGAAAAGTAAATGAGAAATATTATAGTCCTTTATTTCTTTGAATACTGTATAGAAGAATAGCAACCTTTTTGAGAATGTAATAATAAACATTTTATAAACAATGAGGTAAATTAAAAGACTCGGTTCATTTATACACCGTTGTTAACTTAAAATTGATATGTAGAGTTGGAGAGAACACAAAACCCAAGGAGTCGTAAAAGTTATTTTCCATGAAAATTGCTCTGTACGACCGATCTACGTTAGTTTAAGTACAGTTGGAGACATAGCTACCAGGCACTAGCGGTTTCAAGGAAATCATAAACTAAATGAAGATAAGGTTTTGAATTTAAAACATCGTTTTTGGAGCTTTTATATGCTTCAGCACCATGGATATAAGATACAAAAGCTGTCAAACCAGGAATATTTGTTTTTTGTCGTTTGTTTCTTACATTATGAATACTAGTTTTTTTCAACGTACCCAAATTTCAATTTCCATAGTTGGAGACGAAATTAATTGTTTTTATTTGTAAGACACAAAATTTTTAGTGCGAGAAAGACTTGACTGGGAAATCTGAGACATCAACAAACATTATAACGAAAAGCACCGACTTAATTATTAGGCTCTTTAATTTTTTTATCAATTAATAACTTATTTTAACTCATGGATGAACTCATGTGCACTCCCTGTTGTGAACTCAATAAAGTGACAGCTGATGGTCACGAATACCCAGAGAGTACATCGAATTCCACATTAGGGATAATTATATATTTATAGATCTATATGACCATTGTCACGCGATTGGTTGAACATTTTAAAGTTATTTGCAGTAACAAAGGCGTAATATCAAATAAAGATTGGCAGATAACGTCAATGCTATAGACTATAGACATTGACTAGCTCTTAACACAGCGGGAGTAATTAAATTTTATGATTCCACCCTCGTTTATGATTGGCCATCGATAACTCGTTAACCGATGTCACGCGAACTGTTAATTGCACTATATCGAATAATCGTATCGTCACTCTGTCGAATAAATATAGGCCTTCATAAAGCAGTCAGAACATAATGAACTTTCTGTCAGTGTGCTTTAGAGACGTGTTGACAGACAGGTTTCTGGATATTTTGAGTTCCAAGACTACTCTTAGAAAGTAGAGACCTTGGGTAGAGGTTACTGTTGAGACAAGTTAAATTATGGCTGACGATAGATCACTTCCAATACAGCAATGAACTTACATGTCATTTACAAAATATGGTGTGTTATATTTTAGAAATGTGCTTTTAAATATGCATACTTCTCATAATCATATTTATTTGCTGAATTTAGGTACAGATAATGTTACAATTCATTTCAAGTCCGCTAAATTCTGCCTATCGGCGTGCAAATAGTCAAAATATCATTCCGCTTCAGTCATTCCGCTTTGAATAATTAATTAAGTACAAAGGAGGAAAAAACCTAAATAAAGCACGATGAAATCAAAATAATTCATTCATTCAAGACACTGTAAGACAGATTCATCCAAATTGAATATCTAAATGGAACAGTGCAATGATAATTAATTATAAACTAAATTATTGACATTTTATTGAGTGATATATAGAGTAGACCATCGAGACAGCTGGTATTCAAAGGGATTGTAATTAGGCGTCGCTACTTACGCAAGTATGGCGAAGCACGTACCACGCCTAACCAAAAGTAGATCATGTTCGCACCGATGCTTACATATGGTAACTAAGGTTGTTATATTGAGGAAAAAGTAATTCAAGGTAAGTAATGTCCAGACGTTAATCTCTTTAACTAGCTTAATAGCATTTTTCGCGTTAGTAGTCAATGTCGCGGTGGTGACGTCTTTAATGATAATAATTATGATGAAGACACTGATGATGACGATGATGATGATGATCGTAATGAGGGTTGAAATTATAATAAAATTAAAAATAGATGAAGAAATAAATCATAAATTATTAGAAGATTTTACATTTCGAAATCTAGAGGACAATTTTCTTAGGTAACTAAACCATTATTAATTAACAAATACAACGATCTGTACGTTTTCGATTTACAAATCAATATTAGATTTGGTCAACACTTCAATCCAATTAATTCACAGATTTACGACAGACGTCAATTTAGCAGATATTGGATAACTTTACCTTACTTGACCTAAGCCTTTATCTTTCGAGACGACCACTGACCTAATATAATTGGATTTCGAAACTGGGTTCACTGCGGAACTATTCTGGATAATCAAATCAATTCAATTATACAATCTGAAGGAAGAAAATTGAATTTGGAAATACAAATTACACCAAGCATCCCTATGAATTGTCCCGTGGGGTTGTTAATAGCTTTGTTATATATTTACTAACTTTACTGTTATGAACTAGGGAAAAAAGGTAAAAAGGGTCAGTTAAAAAAAATAAGAAAAAAAGTTAGTGTTAGTGGCCAGTATGAAATAATGAAGTAGTTAGTATGTCGCATCGCGTACAATGAGATCTACCATCAATCTTCTCATCACACTAAAATATGATATTCCAATAGCTTCGATTTGTTCAATATTTAATTTAAAATTCCTGGCACACACGCCGTGTGAAATAAGTGGCGACGAAAACCGTTGAATACAGAATAAGCTGAATTACTTGCAATTTAACTTGGAACTGCAAGAGACGCAGTGCTCACAAAGTCTATTTTATTTTATCTATGACGACACGACGCCTACACTCTGTCAGCCTGCCAATAGCATAAAGAGCATAACTTAATGCAGCGATCGACGCTCGTGCACATAGACGAGAAGTGCGTGAATTAAACGCTTTACTTTCATTTCAAATCGCTTCCATACGTAACTTCTGTAGGAATACGTACCGCATTAAATAGGGACGTGAAAACCATAAATCAAACAGAATTACCGAGCCCTAGATTGATACGAATAAGCGCACAGCAATAAACATTATCTGCTTAATATGAAAAATGACCGTTAGACAACAGATTCCGATATTGCAGTACCGTAAATATATTGAAGAGTGAAAGGGACCTGTAGTTTGTTTAGTGGACCATTAAACGTGCCCGGCCATCAGTTGCAATCAATGAAATGGAGGCCGAGACTTCGGGCATACATCGGTTATTGAGTGGGCTGGCGCCAGAAGGTAACGTACGGTCGCCATGTTGTTGAAAAATAATGTGTGCACGCTTCGTAACCACTAACAAGCTGCGCAGACAGTATGGCCATTTTGAATTATTGACCTGAACCGTGATTTATCAAAGTAATTCTGTATGCTACGGTGGTGTGATTCTTATTTCTTTCCATCTACGTATCTTAAACTCGTTCTTCAGTTACAACAACTGCATTAAATCTAGGTGTGAATACGACTTTATATTGTGAGTTAGTGACAGGAATTGGTCATGGAACACTAAAATAAGGAATGGGAAGAAATTAAATAGATGCAATGAATTGAACCGACGTCGACAGCTTAATCGTACTACTGGTTAACTATTTTACTAAAAGGTTAAACATGTTAGGTTAACAATCCAGGACCGTTCAGATTAGTAACGTAACTGAGGGGTTATTAAATTTAATTAGATGGTTAAAATGCGTTGTTGACTTAGAATCTGCGTTTCTAACGAACTTAAGGGAAATTATTATCGAGGTCTGCGACTAATTTATAACAAAAGTTATAATAATGTAATTATGCTGATCTACAAAATATGATAATATTAATTAATTATTTTAATATAGGTATCTGCATTAGTTACAATATGACTTACACTTGTTGTAACAAAAGCTTATAATATCCAAAAGTAGGGACAATTCCCTGAAAACAGGTCTGAAACCTATGCTTCGATTTCGCACGAAGGAAATATTGCCTGTTTATATCTGATTTATATAATTATCCGAATGAATGCGGTTGACCGCGGCGACAGATCGACGCATTTCAAAACGGATACATTCCAGACTCGGCGATAAGATTGCGGTTTACGTCCAGATTACATAAATCCCGACTTTGAACCGGGACTCCCACGTACTCGCTAGACCTGTTCGGTGTAATTTAACCTGGATTAGCCTGTCATAGACACTGAAGACAGGTTGCTTAGAAACCTGCTAAATTAGGATCGGTATGCAAGTTCTGTGAAAATATTGCAGGTTGGTATTTTAGGAATGTTTAAACGCGAAACCTGAAAGCAGCTTGTTCAGAATCAGCAACCGAATCGATCGCAATTATTTTATACCATGTTATATTTTGTCCCAAAAATATTCAAAAAATATTACAAGTTGGACACACAATGCACACAAAACATTGTAAATTGGAACTTTCGAGGCATGTGGAAAAAGATGTTGAAGAAATTTTGGGAAACACAAATCGTTGACCATCTAAAGAATATTCGAAATATTAAAAACTAGGAAATCGCCCTTGCTTCGCTTCGGGAAAAATAGTAAAAAAAAATAAGCCTATGTCACCCGGGGATAGTGTAGCTTCCTAACAGTGAAAGAATTTTTCAAATCGGTTCGGTAGTTTCGGAGCCTATTCAATGCAAACAATCAAATCTTTCCTCTTTATAATATTAGTAGTATAGATTATTTTATCTTTCCCGGGGACAGCGATTGCATTTGCTTGGATTACGATGATGATGATGATAATAATAATTTTGATAAAAAAATATTGCGTTTCAACAACAATGAGAAAGGAACATCCATGATCTATTAATAGACGAGCACAAAAGACAAAGTAAACTAATTCAGCAATTATGTAGGTTTATTATTATATGGTTTAGATTATAGTTTCTAATTAATCCACAAGATTAATCGATACTTGTGATCAGAAATTATCTACATCTAAATATCGTTCAGATGAACAGAGAAATAGTTACTAATAATCTCAAGCCACGAGCAAAGATACTTGACAAAGAAGATACATATGTATTACAGATCCAACATAACGCAAACTTCTTAAGACCACCCGAACAATTCTGCACGCTCCTATAAACAATAATTCATAGTAATATCGCCAAGTAAATACAACCACTTTACTGACGCTTTAGGCGGACACAGGCTAGAGTTTCTAGTTTAAACTAATATCATTAATAACCAGTATGTCAACTCGAAGCGAACCGATAACATTTGTTAACATCAAACGATACTACAAGCCAGCAAGACAATGCCTCGCGTCGCAGAACAATATTTCACCGAACAAGAAATCGCAAACAATATCAAACAATATTGTATCAGGGTTTAATTCGTAATTTGACAAGCGACAAATGACATGTTTGAAGAACTAATGAGAGTTATTAAAGTTATCACTGATCAGCAATAGGGTGTAACTGGCTAAAGGTTCGTAAAATTAATGGCTCGTTTAAATAATATTGATACTGGTTCATTTATTTACTTTGCGCAAACGTACCTACGATCACAATTTTTTTTATTAAAAAATATTTTTTAATCCTGGCGTTAGCAATCTATTTTTATGATTTGTGTTGACAACAAAATTATTTACAAAATTGTCTATAGTTGTTGCCCATTATACATGCAATTACGTATTTGTCTTTTTATGGCAAGAAATCCCGTAAAAGGTTAAGAGGCAAGGGTCTAGTGTTTATGACTTTTCAAGACGTTTTATTATTGACACAGCGCATCAATCATTCTACAGTTAAAATTTAAACATTTAGGTAAGTACCTAAACCTAAGTTACTACCTAGAACTTGCGTTATCGTACCTAGATTACACTGGTTTTAAGGTAGGTAATGGATAAGGCAATAGTATTTCATCATGTTTTCTATTCATTGAAATTCATATATGACCAAGATACACATAAAAAGACGATGTATACAAAATAAAATCAAAAATTCAAATGTTTCCATACACTAACTATTTACAGTTTTGTTTACTGTAACCATTCTCCGAAACCCAGCGGTTCATCCCGGTTCCCTTTATCCCCGTTGCGGCATTCTAAGATCTACAAAAGGGAGCGCCAACCGCAAAGATGTACGTCATTTACGCAACATGAAATTGCATCTATAGTTCTGGTTGTCGACTGTCGCGATCCTATGCTAGAGACCGTTCCTTGTCGTGCAGAAAATAACAATTAACTAAAGACGAAAACCAATAATCTAGTAATCCAGGGTATATGCTATCTCCATTACAAATTTCAGCCAAATCGGTTACGTAGTTGTGGCGTGATTGAGGAACAAACATCCAAACATCTAAACATCTTCACTAACTTTAACATTTATAATATTAATAGGATTACTATAAATCAACTTATACAAATAACATAAACATCTGACCAGAACAATGTATCACGCACGAACTGGGAAGTAAAGCAACTTTGCGTAATCGTGTTTGACTTGACCACCGCAGTCCTCTGGCCTCAATCCTCTGCCGTGGACCGCGTGGAAGTACAGGCTATAATGCCGTGGCAACTCTGGCAAACTGGGAATCGATTATTCACAGGGATCACTTTGTTACGCTTACCAAACTTCTTATGTTTCGTCGGACAACTCGATTGAAATAAATGATTTTCTGTTCTTTTAAAAATACGTTGATATATTTTAAGAGATTAACCCTATACAAATTCTCTTATTTTAAGTTGAACGTTTAATACCTTCGGTTTATTTGCCACACGGTTTTTCTCTCTGCTGTATATTACTTTATTAAAGTTACATTTTTAAAAATATACCTCACGAATGCAACTCACGAATATCGATTTCGTAATTGTCTTGCGTCACTTTGGATAGTAACAGAATAATTTATTAGTTCTTCTTCTTAAGTTAGTGATCAAAAGAAAATAGTAGATAGGATAACAAAATGTAATACATATTGCGGAACAATCCGTATATATCTACTCATATCTGAACACCCTTACTCCAGAATCCACTTAATGGTTCACATGACGGCATGTGCCGTTTATTGGAAGCATAAATAAATTATTAGGCACCACAAGCTGTAAATCATCAAGAGATACTTTGCGGGGAATGATTGAAGCGCCCTGTTTGCTTTGCAGTTTATTAGATATTCTATGTTCGCGTTGAATTATCATAATATCCAAATTGTCTTATTTTGCAAAGGCTTCTTCCGCTCATTGATTCGGTCTTAATAAAGAAAGTGCTGTTCCCTCTGCTTTCCGATTTATATTTGCAATGTCAAATTTAAATGTATGTAATTATTACTATTAATAATATATTTGAAAAACCTGGGTTATACAAAGATAAATGATCTTCAACCAAGGGGACTAGCGTCGAGCGCCATTGCCTTTCCCTGTTCAAGTAGCCACTTATTCTTCTATTTTATTCATCATAAAGCCCTTTTATCGAGGTTATCGTGGTTGAGTAATAAGTTATTACTAATAACACTACACAACATCCTGTATAATCGATATACTAAAATTTATTACTATAAAATCTGTAATGATTATCTCCAAATTTTAGAATAGGTCTGAATTTTAACCGTAATCTTTTACCTTACCAATGATATTATATGTATAAAAGAGGTAGATGGGTTAATAGCGCGCCGACGGCGAAGAGCGAAAGAGTAGTCAATTGACCACGCTTGCTCGCATTACTCGCAGTCGCTCTCTCAGTACTCTGTCGATACGCACGCTTTTATTTTTGTCAGAAGTGCTGGAGATTTGACATACAGCGTTAAAATGCCTTCGTGTGTTATGCGTAAATGCACTAATTACTTACGTAAAAAAAATAAAATTCATGGAATAACATACCACAAGTAAGGAATCATGATTTATTGCATTTTATTTCATTTCAATAATTCTCTAACAAAATAAGTATGGCGGCATGACAGCGCGCCAGCTTGGCGCCAGCCGAACGTAAGGTACTTGTGACGCGAGCGACAAACACTAGCTGTCTTTTTCACTATTATGGTTTTAGTAATGCTATCCCTTTTACATAATTTAACAAGCGCTGATTGGTGTACCGTTTTCGGAACAGATTTTTCGATTGATTTATAAGGGCATAACGTATCTCTAATAAACATCATTGTACCTTACTGTCAAAATTCTCGTTTCTTTTCTGACGTTTGTCCTTTTATCATTTCTTTACTCCATTCTTCCTAAATTACATACCTACTTATATCATTAAGCATTCTATGATTTTTTTTTTCCTTTATTGGCATATAATTATATAGGCAGTATAATAACGGCACCGAATAAAAAGATTTAACGCCTTTAACGGTATTATAAAACCCATAATGGTATACAGAGTTCTAACTTCGATCCATCGTAAAAGTTAACGTTCGTCCATAGACAACAAAAGATTTAGCAAAATAAAAACTTTTAACAACATAGCGTTGATTTGTCGACTAATTCCCGTATTATGCGTAACATTTTTATTAGTTTTAGTATTCGTATTCAACTTTTGACGCATTGACACCAATCTTTAACGCTGGCGGCTGTCAGACGGCACGCTTTCTCCACGCTCATTAATTGTTTGGCGCCAAAATTCCTTTCCTATGATTTGACATTCGTCTACGCCGTCGCGTCGTGCAGTTATCTTATCTTGGCTTCTAATAAGCTATTAAGTAATTATGCATAGAATTCTATTTTTTGATCGATCGATCGAATTAGAATTTCATTTATTAAACAGTTTACTTCCAATATATTAAGAAGGTAGATTATTGATATCAATTGAATACGATTGTGGTTATTGTATTATTTTCATATTCAAATTCATGATGGATTAACATAAACTTGTATGATACTGTTGCGTTTAATTGGATCTGGAAATCTCTGGTGTAGTTAACTGAATATTATTATACTATATTACCTATGTTGTTATGTCTGTGGTGCTACGGATATTCGATCGTATTTCGATTATCAAAGGTTTACTTAGATTGACACTTTTATGTAAACAATATTAATTTTATTGTGTTTATATATTTGTAACACGATACAAAATTTAGCTTTTTGCAACTAATCTAATCTAATAAACATCATAATATAAAGTTTTATAAAATGTTTATGTAACATCTTTCATCGGCGTCAAAGTGCCAACACTATCAGACGTCGGATTAATGTCAATAACTAAAAGTTAAAACTTGTCGCATTTCAGACAACCATTTTTCTTTTTTTATAGTTGTGCACTTTGTAGACTTTTAGTAATCTGTCGAATGTTTTGGCGCCAAATAATTTTACTTTTAATACTGGCAACTAGTATCGGGAAACAAGTCATATAAAGGTCCTATAAAGGTGATCGTGACATGTTTCTCATATAAACATTGAAGTACTATTACTTCGTATAGAACAGACACCCCGAACATTGAGTCGGGTGCATTCATTGTGGCCAGGGTGGCTCACTTCATTCAATTGCTTGTCACTCACCTGCGTTCATTGCGGCCGCATGCCAAAATTGTTTAGTAACAAACTGAAAAAATGCCGTCTTGCGTGATGAGAACCTGTCACAATTGCACGTAAAAAAATACAAAAAAGAAAATGGTATTACTTATCATCAGTAAGAAAACAAAATATTAACTTAAATCAACTAAAACGAATTTATTTCAATTATTGTGGAATGTTCCCGCCATTTTTGAATGAAATGCAAATAAATTGACTTGAATCAATTCAAGTCAGTTCAGTCAGTTCAAATCAGTCAATTGAATTGAATTGAAAAAATCATGAGTCGGGCTTACACACTTGGCAAGTAAGCGTGTTAATGGACAAATAAATAAGCCCGATAAGAATGACTATAGTACCTACTCTTTGGTAAATAATAAATTATGTGTATTACATTACTCAGTGAATTCAATTAAACATTAAATCAAACATTTGGAAGAGCTAAAGATTTAGAGTCGTTGACTGTTTGTCGTGGTTCGGCAAGTGTCTTATACAAAGTTACTCTATGTAAATCACCTTCTAGAGTTTGAAAAAAGAACGCGTCATCGCGGTTTCGGGACACACATTTTGTTCGAGATGTCTGTTCTATGTCATTATACTTCAATGCATATAAAGCATATTTCTCATACATAAAGCAACTAGTACCGTACTAGTTACCTACTACCGTACGCAACGTATGTCATGCAAGGAAGGAAAATTAGCTTCGTGTCCGTTTTGAATTTTTGATCCATTTTGATTTTGATTCAGGAAAATCTAGTTTTGTTTGAAACCTGCACTATTACATTTTTTATTATGAAAGTATATAAATTGTAAATACCGCCAGAATTACCTATAATTTATGGTACGATGAAAATGCCCTTTGAAATAAACAACTAATAAATAACATAATTTATGATCATGGTGGTGATGCATATTCAAATTTATTTTAAACAGCTGAACAAATTAATTTACGCGACGGTAAAGCTGATCATTCATATTTTACGTCACATATTTATGGATTTCCATCATTCACAAAACGCCACGTGCGGTAATATTATGTGTAAATATGGGTGGCGTTAAATAATTGAAAGTGATTATTCTTTGAACAAAACTCAACTGTAACAGTGGTAAGTGAGGGCTTTGTAGTTCAACTGAGGACACGTAGTCTAGGTTATTATAGTCAGATAACAAGTATTAAGCCATGTTGGAGGCCTTCGGCGGCATGAATACTTCCGACACAGGTTAGCTTCTAACCCCTCCACCAATCCGCACTGGAGCTGCAGCGAGGTGGAGTATGCTCTAGGCCTCCTCAAGAGGAGAGTTTTATTATTATTTATTATTTTTTGATTGTATTCAATTATTGTTTTGCTTGTAGTTTCTTATTTTAGATACTATTATATTAATAATATTACTCTTTTTTGTTTCAGGTAAGTTTGCCGGGCGGTCAGCTTTAGAACACCACTAAATGAAATAATTTGAAAAGAACGTAAATAAAAATTTGCTTAGCGGAATATTTATTTCTAATTTTTTTTGATGTAAGTATGATTCTTTAAGAAAATCTGAAGAACTCTCAGGTTTGTTGGTTTCCGCATAATTGCCTTTACCTAAGCGAGTAATAAAATTTATTTTTCAAACGCGCGTTCAGAAAAAGTGCGTTCAGAAAGTTGAGGTTGAGAAATCGCGACAAATATTGAACCACTATTTCTTTCAAATATTCTTCATATCAATAAAAATATGATTTCAACATACTTTCTCAACCAGATTTTTGAACAGAATCTTTTATCAGAAGGATCGCATGAATCCAAAGAACTCACCTATATTCTTCTTCTATTTCACGACAAAATTAAAATTGTAGTTAACGGTGCCTCTGTGCCGTAGAGGCGACCTCATTTAACGGTCAGGTATAATTAGCAATTTTGTAAATGGTTTTAATTAATTCAGAAGGCAAATTAAAAGTAGCAGAACAAAAGCGTGTTGCCAGTAAAACACTTGTTAGCGCTAATTTGTAATGTTGCAACTGTTATGTAGGTTACACGTTCGCGGCCCTACTGAATTGCTTGTACGTGTGTAATATAATGATAAGGTACGTTTTTTTACTTACTAAGGGTTATACCTACTCATGGATTCAAGATTCTTCTACAATATATCCTACATAAGCCGGACATATTTACTTATCAAGGGCTATACTCATGGATTCAAGATACGTCTAAAATGACGTAGAATATACGCCGGACATCCCATAGGATGATCTATACTCGTTGGTATAGCATACGTCCTACTGACTTATAAATTATTACCTAACGCCCCAACTCAGAGTCACTAACGGTTACTTTAATCGCTCCTCAGTAAAGAATCACCATACAAATTCTGTACTAAGGAGCAATTTAAATAACCGTTAATGACTCTGAGTTCCCCAACTCAGTTATTAGTCGTTAGTCACAAAGATATAGATATAGGAATGTATTGACTAAAACAGATGGATATTTTTCATAAATCATGTTATCTATCCAAGTTACAATCTTGTTACTTTAAGTGTAAATTACTTAAAACAAACCTGTTGGGAGACTCTCTTTATTTTGTGATATAACTTTTATCTTTCTGTTGTTTCCTGAAAAGTAAATACTACAAGTACCTAAATTAAAAATAATGTAAGTTAATAATAATATAATGTTCATGAGGTAGGTACCTACCAGTAAATACAACAAAATGAGACGTCGTTACACAACACGCTTCGGTAAAACCAAAAATTAATAAATAAGTATATCGGAAGGCACTTTCGTTTGGTGGTTTGACCGCTATAAAAATAAAAGACGCAAGAACACACGTTGGTAAGTATTTCGATTATGAGATTAAGCTCTTGTACTATCGCTAACCGCTAAATACGACCACGTCGACAATTCAAATACACTGTATTTGAATATCACTCAATTTAAATTAGCAGTTAAAATAATATCTTGCCTATCAAAAAGTCTTTACAGTGTCTTTAAACTGTGTGCTAGTGTACTGGTATGCTAACCAGAAAAATCAGGTGAGGTGGGTCGGTACTCTCTCGGATGAATACGGGCTGGAATGCGGCGTGAGGCAAGGAGGACTTAGCTCGCCACTCCTATTTAATTTGTATATCGACCAGCTTATCGGGGAACTCAGCAGCACACATGTTGGCTGTCACATCGATGACACATGTGTCAATAATATAAGTTACGCAGACGATATGGTGCTGCTGAGTCCGTCGATAGCGGGGCTGAGGAAGCTGCTATCCACCTGCGAGACATATGCAGAGGCGCATGGGCTAAAATACAACTCTAAAAAGAGTGAGGTAATGGTTTTTAAGGCACCTAAACAGCGGCCTCGCCATGTTCCTCCCATATGTCTCAATGGTGTGGCGCTTAATTTAGTGGCGAGTTTTAAGTACCTCGGTCACATTGTCACAAGTGACTTAAGGGATGATGATGATGTGGAAAGAGAACGCAGAGCGTTGGCGGTCAGGGGCAATATGATTGCCCGCAGATTCGCTCGGTGCACTGCAGATGTAAAAGTCACCCTATTTAAGACATTCTGTCAGTCTTTTTATACCAGCGGTCTGTGGGTGGCATATTCGCACCGGGCTTACAACGCTCTGCGTGTACAATACAATAACACCTTCAGGATGCTGTTGAAACTGCCGTATCGCTGTAGCGCCTCAAAGATGTTTGCGGATGCACGAACCGACGGGTTTCACGCAATTATGCGTAAAAGAGCGGGCTCTTTGTTACAGCGGTTACGTAACAGTAGCAACGGCATCCTAAAGATGATTGCTGCCCGGCCGGACGGCCACATCCAGAGACACTGGGTGGAGCTTGTTCTAGGCTTAAAAAAGTAGTTTTAAGGTTAAATAATTGATAATTAATTAATTGACTAAATAATTGTTACTTAATTGACTAATGTGATATAATTAAATTGATGTAATTAAATTAAATAAATAAATAATTGCACTAACAACGCTAACATATTATTAAGCACAATTGTTACTAACACACTAACAATCTATGGATCCCTGACATCCGAAATAAAGATTATTATTATTATTATTATTATTATTATTAAACACTGCATTTGTTATACAATTGTTAATAACGAAATGCACAACAATATAATCAACTATCTGTTGCCCGCAACTTCGCACGCGGAAATTATGCTTATCATATTTATCCCCTATTTCACCCCCTTGGGGGTTGAATTTTGAAAAATCCTTCCTTAGTGGATGCATACGTCATAAGAGGAATACGTGTACGAAATTTTAAATTTCTAGCCCTAAGAGTTTGGCTTTTGAGTTGCCATCAGTCAATCACTTTTCCCTTATAAATATACAGATTATTTTCATCATAAATTTTACTATAAAGTTTCGTTTAATGTAGTCACTAATCAGTAATTATGTAGTACCTAGTGGTAGTAATAGTAGTAATAAAATCTTTATCGCTTAGTAAAATCGTTGTCAATGAAATGCGTGGTTGTAGAAAGCGATAAAAATATCGATTCCGTTATAACTGTCAATTTGAAATTGATTAGATTTCAGAACCAATGCGTGCTGATCGAACCTGTAAATCGAAATGAAATTTCTTTTAACACACTTATCGGGCTAGATTGAAAGATTTGGACTGTATGCTTTTTATCATCATCATCCATCCATTAGCCCTTGGAGGTCCACTGCTGCTCATAGCCCTAACTAGCGCCACTCTGACCGTTCCCGAGTATTCTAAATCCAGCGGGTCCCGCTGTTTTCTTCAGGTCATCAATTCACCTGGTTCACGTTCTTTGTCATTTTCATTTCATTTAATTGATGGTATGGCGACCGCCATCAAAGGCTCAGTATTTCCTGTCAACAAGGAAGGAACCATCTTCATTTTTTTACATATATAAAATGAAATCATGTGTAATATAATTTCATCGTCATCATAAAATTTAAATAAATTTGGTTACTGCATTATGCACGTAAATTTTCCGCTTTTTCTTTTTGGTATTTTATCATCAAGGAGACGATTGGTATATTCTCAATCATCATTCATCCTTCATCCTTCATCATTCATTACACTGTCTCATTTCTGAGATGAGTTTAAGACTGGATTGGATGGGAAAGAGAGAGAATGTAATGAATTCAGACCGCAGTCTACCGCGCTGTTCAAATTTCGCCCTAAAGGAATACAAAATATTTTATTAATTAATGTTATGTCAAACAAAAACTACACGACAAACACAAAAGCCGTTGTCACAGTAAACAGGCTGTTGATAAATAGTTTTCACAAAATTAATTTATGCCATGACATGTCTAACACGCATTTGACTTACGCACGGGGTTTGTCGGACTGGACGGGTACCACCCAAATGCGTGTAGAATCAGAAAAAAATAATAACATTGGTAGCGTGTATTATAGTCGAATGGTAAACAAGTAGAAGCGAAATGCGAGGCGGTCTTTCACACCAAAGGTTCTGTCCAATCTATTAGTTAAAAAGTGTAAACAACGCCATCTAGTGTCATGATTTAATCATTTCTCTTAATAATTTCGGAACGCTGATTCCGGGATTTCCGGGTCCAAATCACATTTTAAAATAATACTTTAATGCATTTTAATGGTTTTTTTTGTCTTTAAAATTTGGATTCTCTAATTTTTCTGAGTTTGTTGCTTGTTTGCTTTTTTTCATTTTAACAAAGCAAAAATAATAGTGTGTAATAGGGATCTCCGTAACGCTTTTTGGATTTTTTTTATTCTAAAAACAATATGCCATCCATCCTAGCCTTTATAATTTTACAACTTGACAAATGAATAAAGCCCTCGGATCGTCTTGAAATCGTCAATCCACCTACATTTTCAGTACAGAACCCTAAAATTTTCAAACATTTTTCCATACCATTATATCCCCTAGGGGCGGGCGAGGCTCTGTAAACAAAACCGTAACTTGCCGATAATGTTCCTCACTTATTTTGTTGTGAGAAGACTGCGAAGTTCAGGATACCGTTAAAATATTTCGACGCTTCACCTTCCGTGTTTTTTATTTAAATTTTATTGGCTTTTACAAGTTGTTGCGAAGGATGTAACGATGGTTTAATGATTTGAAGATAACAAACCGCTAACATGGTTACATGGGTTTTGAAGGTTACGGTGCATTAAACATACATTGCTAAGTTTGGTGTTATGAGGGTTATCCAATTGTCAGCGTAATTTTGGATTTCGTAAGTACCTGCCATTTGATTGTAATACGTACTTCCTCCTAAAGCTTTCTCTTACAATCTGTCGGGTTTATACCATCGTCTATCCCCTTGGCCTCCTAAATATTAACACCTTTGAGTATGCAATATGGTCAAAATATGGTCATACAATATACTTGCATATCCTGAGTACCAGTAGGTACCATAGTGAAATTTTTAACTCACGAAGAATTAAGTTTAAAATCATAATTATCAGTATGTTATTTAAAACTCTATACGCGTGAATCTGTAAGTAACTGTCCATCCGAAAAAAGTTATGTAAAAGATAAAAAATGAATTAGGATTGAAATAACGGAACATTTTATTGGATTCTACTTCAGACATTCCAGCCTCTGGATCAATAAAGTAATCCTTAAATCTATACAAATAAATAAAATTGGAGTGTAATATTGAAATTGTAATATTAAAATAACCGCTTTTTACTAAATGCATTTGGATATATACACGGTACACATACAAAACAACATTTTTTACAATTTTTGTCTGTGTCTGTTTGTTTCGGCTAATCTCTGAAATGGCTGAACCGATTTTGACGGGACCTTAAGCTACTTTTATTTTAGAAAAAAGTTTTAGAAAAAAAATAGGTTTTTTGTTAAATACCACCCGGACGAAGTCGCGGGTAACAGCTAGTTTAATATATATATATAGGTATGTCTACAACATTTGCTCCATTTCCCAGAAATAAGAGATGAAACGAACGAGTTCGGCTTTTGACCTTTCTCTGTAATTAAATTGTTACCAACCACGGCAACCAGTCTCTAATAAGTATCTTATTAGTGATGGACTGATGGTTTTTTTACAAGCTTTTATAATTATTGTACTTTTATTCGTTACTTTGTTAGCACATCCATATGTGCTAATAACAACCTAGTAACCACATAGTAAAAAATTATGGTTTGACCCATGTCAAACCTTGCGAGCAATGAACTACTTCCTATTACAAGCAAAGTTGAAATGAGAGTTTGCACTTTAAGAAAGAAAGAAAGAAAATATTTATTTCTCTAAGCACTGCAATAAGTTATAAAATTTACACTAAGTATAACAAGAATGCTTTTAATAATAATTATGACCTGATATTGCACTCAAATGCGCATTCGAAGTGGCCGTGGCCTTACAAGTTACAACATCAAGTTTAGTAGATGCCGCGTCAAATCCGCTGCAAACTTGACAAGTATACTTGATCGTGTATGGCCAGCATAATGCGAGTAACTTACACACATTCCTGGCATAAAAACATTAACTCTAAGAAGAGGCAGTGCAGTTTTAATTATAGATAAAAAATGTTGTTAGGCTGTATGCAGCATGCAATAGCATTCCGTCCGCGAGTGAAAACTTTTTAGCCACCTTTGACCGAATACGTATGAGATAGCCTGTTTAGCGTCGGAGGCGATGAGGATGCTTTTTAAAATAACTTTCCTGTTTTCACTGAGACTAGTGACATAATTTAAAAACATACGTTTATACGTAACTAGAAACTTTATAGCGACTCCTTGGCCTTTGAAGATTTATTAGCTAAGATCAAGGAAGTACAGTTGTCAGATGCATTTTGTTTTATAGCATCCTTACAAAGCTATGACATAGTGACGGTTTTATATTTAATTCATGTTTGTTATTAACTTTGAAAATTTAGGCATAAAGATAGGCCCTAGATTGTAATCTATGAGACAGGCACACTATGCAATATTTGTTGTAACGGCAATCATTATCATTGTCATGTGTCATGTCATCGCAAAAAATACCTTGTCCAAGCCTATCTGGATCTAATCTATGATACAGCTATACTCTGTAGCTTTTAGGGTTCATTTCAAAGTAAATTGACACCGAAACCCTGGTGTAAAAGGAATTAGAATAAACATTTACAAAAATAAGTCGTTGTTTACAAATTACCATCTGCTTTCGAGTTAAGCTCGGTCACTCACGTACTTTGCTTTATAAACGTTGCCCTTTCTGAGTGCTAGCTGTTTAGGGAATTGTTTTACTGCCGAGTAAGAGAATGCCAAAAATTTACGATTATTATTTGGTTCATGTTGTTTTTTTTACGATTTATATTTATTTATATATATTCATCTCGATTTGCAGTCAACGAGACGAAAGATTTTACTGTACCTACCATAAATACTACAAGTAAGCTACAGAAGCAGCCTGGTAGAATTATGGTTTAACTAGCATGCTAATTAGAGCATTGAATATATATACATAATTGGTGTAAAACCTTAAGATTATCGAAACAAAAGTAAGAAACTCCAGAGTGTGAAACTTATATCGCACCCTCAGTGGAAAAAAGCATAAGTCATGTTACTTTGAATTTTAGTTATTGATACGATTGGAAAGAGGGACAAAAGCTGCATAATTATGCTCAATTTTTTCAAATTTTTATCATTAATCTTGACAGTTTTGTGCAGGAAATCGTAATGTCCTTTGACTACTTACTGATATTTTACCATTTTTTTCGCTCTCCGGTAAAATTGCAATTTTCATCTTATGCCTTTTTTCCACTGAAGATGCGATATTATTATGCTCTTAATTTTACCCATTTTAAACTCCAAAAAATACTTGACGAAACGTCTCACATTCGCAACTCATCAAAATTAACCGACACAACCATTTATTAAATCTGATATCATCGCACGTCTGACGTTACCGACGTGGTCAAGCCGGCTAGGGAAAGCGGCTGTCATACGACAGTCCTCTAGCGAATTGAATTTCTTCTTGGCCTTCTTGCAACTTCCTCCAAAAATGTCTCACGGTACAGATCGGTCGGAGATACGAAGCTGTATGTGACGTTATCATATCGGAAGCCAACTTTCGATCGACGCCAAACCGTACCCCGAAACTGCTTACAAATAGAAATGGGAAGCTTTTGTCGGAGATACAGCAAAAATTTATCTAAGTTGCCAGATCGGAGATAGCGTATGTACCTACTTGTGGTTGGCATGAAAATGTAGTTTGAAATGCGGAATGAAGGTATGAGTTTGTTGATTTTTGTAGCTCCAGATTATGATTTTGGTGAATCACTGTATACAAAAACATTTACAGTTTTATTTTGTCAACTAACTAATTAATTCCTATTATATTAACAACTAAATAATTCCTATTTGATGTACTCGTATGAAAACTTCCAAAAAATACCTTGAATCAGTGACTAAACCATGGAGTTATAGAGGTAAGAAGCGTCATCTCTGTGTATGAAAAAAGTCCATAAAAACGCGTTTGAGCGCGTAAAAACGCGTTTTTACGGACCCGTTAATGCCTAGGATAAATTTTATTGAACTCAGCAAACTTCACTCCGTCTACAACAACTGTGTTCATATCGTAGTTATTCCGACGCCGATGGTGATAGGTGCTGGAACCTCTGTTTTCACTATATAGCTGTCCAGCTACAACTTATTCTCCATATGCCACGGCTCTCCTTACCGTCTATACTCCATGGCCTAAACTTAGTTCGATATTTTGATTCACGCAACCGTGATTTCTCGCGCCACCAACAGATGGCGTCACTTTTGCGTGAAGTGAAACAGATTCTAAATTTAGTCAGAGATAATAAAGTCAGCTTGGTGTAGCGGTCGGAGTTTGATGCGCTTACGTCGATGATCGTAGGTTCTAATCCTGTCAAACTGGTAATTAATACTGAGATTTATTTTAAAATAGCTTACAAATTTGATATTCCCATTATATTCTGGTGTCGATGACGTGTTCATGATGCCTTGCATGATGGGATAGATTGACCGGTGTAGCAACAAGTGGGCTAAGTCCAACGTGACGCCTGCTTCTGTTAAGCCTCGTACATTTTTTATAAATTAAATTATAATTAATATTGTATTATTTCATAAATTTTATAAATATACCGACGTCCAACGTCAACGTCTTCTGTTGTAGAATAAAATAAGAAAATAATCAACAACGAGTTATTTTATTTAAATTTAATTTTTAGCTTCTTTTACAATATTTACAATATTTTGTTCACTATTCATAATCATGATCTAACTATAATATACCATTCTCTAACACAAAAAATACGTTTTCTTTTTTTTATAAAGATTATGGAAATAAAATAAAACTTACCTACCATTTCCAAGAGAAGTTCTTGAACTTCATTGGAGACCTAATGGACGGTGCATTTATAAGTCGTTTGTAAATTAATTTAAGCGTCGCGGCTGTGTCCTTCCTAGAGGACGTTATTCAATTAAAGCATCACTAAATGTTAAGTGAGTTGTCCTAAATTATCGTTTTGTTATCACCTTAAAAGATAAATGGGAAGCTTATGAGCCACTTTTGGTGATAGGTACTTACAATAATGTTTATTTATGTAAATAAATAAAGAGTAATTGTAATTTGAATTTATCAATACTACGATGACATCTGTATATATATATATGTCAAATTTCATGAAAATCGTTCATTAGTAGGTATTTGCGTGAGAGAGTAACAGATGTCATCGTAGTATTGATAAATTCAAATTACAATTACTTAAAAGTAACTGAACGAATAATGCATAGTATAAAAAAAACTCTTTGTTTATCTGATAAAAATGCTCCAAAAAGCTCCTACCTTACCGGTAGCGTCATACCGTGTGTTGTGTTTAGGGAATGCAAATCTCGCGAGATTGGGGCTCAAGCGAGATCTCGCGAGATTATGAATAACAATACTGCGAGATCTCGCCAATTTCGAGATCTCGCGAGATTGGCAGTTTTGTGTGTTTTCTTTGCAAATAATCACTATATTTAAATAAATTAGGAAAAATATAATGAAACGACCGTGTGGTGATTCAAAAGAGAACTGTATTTTTTTTTTTTTTAACAGACATGTCATAGATAACGTACAGTAGCAGAGTTTACAAACTATGACAACAGAGGTCGCTACTTTATATATGAATGATAATTTTAGATACATTCCAACACCCCCACTATCTAAAATAATCATATAAACCTTTTACCTTTTACACATTAACAACACCTAACATTTCCATAAACATGTAATGTTTCTTCACACTTAGACTTTTTGTTAGCAAATCAGCGGGCATGTCTGTTGTCGGCAAATATTTCAAATTTACTATATTATTTGAAACACATTCTCTAGTAAAATGATATTTCACATCAATGTGTTTGGATTTCTTGTGAAATACTGGATTTGTCGACAGCTTCTGTGCGCTCTGATTGTCATTATATAATGTTAAAGTATACATTTTATTAGTAATTTCAAATTGCAAAGCCCTTAAGTATATTGCTTCTTTACAAGCTTCAGAAATACCCATATACTCAGCTTCACAACTTGACAGAGCTACAGTCTTTTGTTTCCTACATTCCCAAGATATGACACCATTAGACAATAAGAAACAAAATCCGGTATAAGACCGCCTATCTATAGTATTATTTGCCCAATCGGCATCCACAAAACCTTCTATATTGGAATTTCCATTATTACAATACTTAATACCATAAGACTTAGTCCTTTTTAAATACTTCAACACTCTTTTTGCATAACCCCAATGCTCATCTGTATGACAATTATTATATTGACTTAGGTAACTGACTGAATAAGTTATATCTGGTCTTGTTAAGACAGACAAGTACATCAGGCTACCTATAAGCTGTTGAAAAGGTACTTTATTATTCACATTTTGACTTATGTTTACATTCAATTTATGCTCCATTGGAGTATCAAAAGTTTTGCAATCTGTCAAATTAAATTTATGCAACAAACTATCAATATAATGTTCTTGACTTAACGTGACAGAACCTTCCAACTTATCAAATTTTACATTCATCCCTAGACATTGTTTTACCTGTCCTAAATCTTTTATTTTAAAACGACTTGACAACATTTCCTTGAGACCAGTACATTCTTTTTTATCATTAGAAAATATGAAGAAATCATCTACATAAACCGTTACAATAGTTTTACAATTTTCATTCATTTTTGTATACATACATGGTTCAAGCTTTGATTTTTTATAGCCATATTCAAGCAAACAAGTATCTAATTTCTTATTCCAGGCTCTTGAGGCCTGCTTTAGACCATAAATAGCTTTCTTAAGTTTTAACACTTTATTTTTGCTACCTGGGGAATCAAAACAATCTGGTTTCTGCATGTATATGGTTTCCTCTAAGTCACCATTAAGGAAAGCAGTTTTTACGTCCAAATGTGTTACATCAAGTCCTAATTGCACTGAGAGTGAAAATAATAAACGTAGGGTTGTGTGTCTTACAACAGGCGAGAAGGTCTCTGTATAATCTACACCTCGTTTTTGTGAAAAACCTTTAGCGACTAGCCTGGCACGAAACCTTACTTTATTTTCACTATCATACTTTTTTCGCAATACCCATCTACATTGAACTATAGTACTGTTATCAGGTACATCTGAGAACCCACGCATTATTGTCCTCAAAACATTGTAACTCATCTCGCACTGCCTCTAACCACTGTTCTCTTTCAGGTCCATTTAACGCATCTTGTAATGAGAGTTCACTGACATCTATTGTATTGGCACTTTCGAAACAAATATTAGAAAAAACCATACCTATCTGGTTGCTGTCTGCGCCTCACACGCTCCGCTTTTTCAACTACACTCACCATCATCACTAGAAGAGGAGATCTCTTCTTCATCAGGAACATAGGTATCATCACCATCATAGTACTCCTCACTTTCGGTGTCTTCTGATATGTCCCCCACTGAATCTAAATGCACCTCAGAGGATTCAGTCTGTGATTGTAGTTCTTTGATCTGAACTGGACTCTCCACCGGTGTGGGTTTTTCAATGATGATCACATCACGGCTGGTTGTGATTACTTTTGTTCTAGGAATATAAATACGATAACCTTTTATATCCTCTGGATAGCCCACTAGTATGCCCTTCTCAGCCTTTTTATCCCATTTCAGCCTTTTTTCTTTAGGGATATGCACCATTACTACACTCCCGAAGACTCTCAAATGGCTTATATCTGGCTTTCTCGATGTCCACATCTCATATGGAGTTTTCCCATTTAAAGCTGATGCTACGGTCCTATTCTGAAGATATACAGCAGTGTTTGCCGCTTCGGCCCAAAAACTATTATCCAAATCAGCGTCAAATAACAGGCATCTTGCCTTTTCCACCACCGAACGGTTACAGCGTTCTGCCAGTCCGTTCTGTTCTGGCGTGTACGGATTGCTCTTCTGATGGATAATTCCCGAACTGCTAAGATACTTCTCAAATTCTTTACTGCAATATTCCTTTCCATTATCTGTACGCAACTTCTTAATTTTCTTATTTAGTTGATTCTCTACAACTGTCTTATATGTTTTAAAACAATCAAGAGCTGCACTTTTGTTTTTAAGAAAGTAGATGTATATCATGCGGCTATAGTCATCCACAAACAAAATATAATATCTTGAGCCACCAATAGAAACATTGTTAAATGGTCCACATATGTCACTGTGAACTAACTGCAGGAGACCATCACTTCTGCTGCCATCCTGTGGAAAAGGCAATCTACTCTGTTTGCCTTCGCAACACACTATGCACGACGACTTTGAAATATCAGCCCTTCTGTCGAGTGTGAGCCCTTCCACGGCATTCTGCATTTTATTCAGATAGTTACTATTGAGATGACCTAACCTGCGATGCCACACGTCACTTGAGGTCATCACTGCAGCCAAGAACCTTTCAGGCATCTTTAACTTGTAAACACCATTTATCAAACAAGCTGTGGCAACCAACTTGTCAGCTTTATTGTATATCTGACAGCCATCACTAGTGAAATGCACTTTATTACCTTTTGCTATTAACTGACTTACTGATAACAGATTCGTGGTCAAACTCGGAACGCACAAAACTTCTTCAACAACCACGTCGTATTCACAGTCATCTGTCAATGTAGCAATCTGCACGTCACCTGAGCACTTAACAGCCACCTTTTCTTTGTTGGCGACAACAATTTCTTTGATAGGATGCTCGGTCGATGCATTTATTAACCAATTTTCATTCGGGGTTAAGTGAGCACTCGCTCCCGAATCAATGTACCAATCCTTTTTTGAAAAATTTCCATTTAGGAATACGGCACTAAATGCATTCGTTTTGCGTTCAAATGTTTTAGTATTTGATGTATCTTTATCTAAATTCGTGCACTGATTACGATAGTGGCCGGTTTGTTTACATTTGTAACATCTTATTACTTTCGGTTTTGACTTTGACATATTATTATGTCCGTTGTCTTTGGTTCCACCAGTGCTGCCAATCTTATTTTTGCGATAACTCGCAAATGCTCCGCTAACGTCGCCACTGTCTTCCTCCAAGTCCATTAACTTAGTTTTAATGGCGTCGGCGGTTATTTTGATTCCAGAATGTTCTATCGCCATAATCATTGGCGAATATTTTTCAGATAATCCGGCCAGAAGCAAGGATCCGACCCACTCATCATTAATGTTAAAGCCCGTTCCACTTAATTTTTGACTCGTTTCTATAATCTGCGTTACATACGATGTCATAGATGTACAATTCTCAAGACGGATCGAGATTAAGGTTCTCAACAAACTGATCCGCCTAGTAAATCCAGAGTCATCGAACAATTGTTTAAGCTTATTCCATAACTCCTTTGTACTCTTGACTTCCTTGATATGTACATAAAGCGACGAATCTATCGTTAGGATCAATTTTGCTCTGGTTTTCGCATCTGCTGCGGCTTCTTCTGGCTTGGTTTCTAGGATGCAATCAGAAGTCCCTTCCAGCACAAGAAAATTCTCCGCCGCGAAAGCCCACTCTGCATAGTTCTCACGACCCTTCAACTTAGGCACACTCACAACGTAGTTCGTACTCATTTTCACTAGCACAGTTTATTCTCAGTCTGCGTAAACTTATACAGCACTAATTTGCAAGTTATATCCGCGAGAAAACTATAAACTGCTGGGCACATAACCTATAATGAAACGACCGTGTGGTGATTCAAAAGAGAACTGTATTTTTTTTTTTTTAACAGACATGTCATAGATAACGTATAGTAGCAGAGTTTACAAACTATGACAACAGAGGTCGCTACTTTATATATGAATGATAATTTTAGATACATTCCAACATAAAAATAATAAAAATTGTAAGTATTACAAGATAAACATTTATTTTCATGAATTTTTTCAATCGACTTTTATGTACCAAACATTGTTTGACGTATCTGTCTATAATTTTTTAATAAACTTCTTAATAGTAAACTTTGACGTACGTAGCTATCAATAACAAATGAAATAAACTACCAGTCTTCTCTTCTAATATCAATCAAAAATCTTTTAGTAATAAAACAGTTATTTTATAACAAACAAAATAACGATAAGTAAAAAAAAATAAACTAATTAGCTAAGTTGAGTTGACTTATTATCGATTAAATAAAACTATATCTACTCAGTAGATCAATTAGATATTAGAGATTAATTAACAAAATATAGCAATCAAATGAAAGATTTGTTCCGCCTCCCGCGCACCGAACGAAGCCGACAAATCGCAGCTCCGTCCGTGTCAGTCCGCGCTTCGAATAAGACGATTTTATGCTCGAGTGCAATCTCGTTAATCTCGCGAGATCTCGCCCTGTTTTTCGTCCGAGATCAATCTCGCTAAAAAAGCCCGAGATCTCGCGAGAACGAGATCTCGCGAGATCGAGATTGCATTCCCTAGTTGTGTTGTGTTGCGCAACTCACAGCGGCTCATTACCGGTGCAACGCCCTCTGTAATTGTTCAGGTAATGACTGATAATGGACCATTGTTTCACTCACTCACTCACTTGCTTACGCAGTTTTCTTGATAAATCGCTGATAATTCACGGAAATTTCGGTTATTGGTTTAACAATAGGTCAGTTGGCAAGACTGTTTGTAATCCAAGTAGGATATTATGAATGTGAAAGTTCGGGGGAATGTAATATAGGTACAAATATTTGTTACTACGCAAAAACAGGGCTGTAGCTAGAGTCGAATTTGAGGTAGGGCAGCATTGGTTACAGGTAGGGCGGAAGTAAAAAAAATATCATAATTTTATTGATCTGCTCCGAAGCACGGGCTCCTAAATCAATCATCATGTACATCAAAGACCACTAGGTATGTGATAGAACATGGGCATGGATCTAAGAACTATTAAATACTCAATGATGAAGAACAAGCAAACAAGATGGTTGAACTTCTAGAGTTGGATGTAGAGATCCACGACTGAGTGAGAGTGAGGTAATAATTAATTGTTGGGTGGGGTGATACGAGTAAATAGATACGACCAAAAATACCTTTTAGGTCATATTGTTTCAGCAAACTGATTATTATAATTAACATAATAATAAAAATATTTAAAACAGCTGAATTCTACGATTCACCATGTTATTAAAAATGCACGTAACTGTGTGAAAATGCGAAAAACTTCGATCAGATCAACTGATTTTCTTCTTTTTTTTTCAAAAGTTAGAAATACCATACCAGCCATTCTCTCGTGACACATTGACAGTGACAACCTTTGAGGCCAATTGATTACAGTAGGCTTAACACGCATTACGATTTTTCACCGCAAGTTTTTTCTGCAAAATTCTGTGGAATATGGAAATTGTATGAAGCTGCACGCACTTGCGAAAAAAAATGGTGTTGATTATGATTCAGTACGCGATTTAAAAATCATGAGAAAAAAAATCGCGCGGTGAAAAATCGTAATGCGTGTTAGGCTTCAAAGTTAAAAACGTAGATACCCACACTGCAGTGCTATGACCGCCACAGACTCTATTTTTATTTTAGTTTAAAAGGGGACTCCCCATAGCATAGATTGCAATATAGCCCATATTACAATCTATGGTATCTGCATCACAAAATCTTAAATAAACCCATCGCTATTATCGAAACCATGCGATGGCGCTTCAAATGCCATCTATACACAGAACAAAGAATTATTATAATATGAAATTAATGTCACAAACTGTGCTAAGTATGTTCGGAAAAGTTTAGATACCAATCGCTACAATTTTTTTTATCTCAAAAAATTTAATTATAATAATTTATTTTAGTTTTTGGTATTTTTAAGGTAGGGCATTGTGATTTCAAGGTAGGGCATTGCCCCACAATGCCCCCCCCTAGCTACGGCCCTGCGCAAAAATCACTGAACTGATTTTCATGTTAGCACACAGACAAAAATAAAGACAGAATTAACAATTCATAGAAATGTAGTCCCTTCGAATTCTGGTGAGAAAATGACTAATCTCAATATTATCTCACAGATATCGATTTCGGTCATTGTGAAGTCAATCCATTGACTGGTTTATCTCCAGAGCGCGGTAAATGTATGGTATTGCCCGACATTCAAATATATTTACTTGCCGTTGCTGAAATCTGAGCTTTGAACCCTGTCTCAATCGTTGATTAGACAGCGTAGACAATTTTATTAAGATTGTGAACTATGGTATACCTAACAGTCGGCGCTACAAGTTTTAACAACCATAACAACTGGATATCTTTATCGCCGGTATAATAATAATGAAGGAAACAATTATGATAAATTAATTTAGTAAGACCTAATTTTGAACAATATTCATTATAAGAATATCTAGTAATATTCATGAAGCGTCTATAGTCTATGGTTTATATCAGTTGCATGTAATCAATCGAATGGACAGTTGCTGTTGGCCAACGAAGTGATTAAGTACTCTATGGTTGGCCCTATCAGCCTTTACAGCTTCACGTGGACCAAAAGGCCAGCTTATGTGGGTGACTGCTATCGAGGTGTCTGCTAAATTTTCTTGAGCCCTTCCATACTACAGAACACTTTAAGCCGTCAATAGTAGCTGGTATCGTCTTCCATCAGTGTCATAACTCGTAGGCTTTCAGTCGACTTTACTTCCGATACTTGACCTGTTCTCCATCAACTCGCAATGGAGCGCCAGGGTAGGGTTCGCGTTCTAGAATCAAGAAGATTAGAATTTTTAGAATCTAGACCAAAGGTTCCCAATCCTTTTTTCTCATGGATCACTTTAAAAATTTTAATGGTTCCAATGGACAACTGCAGCTACATTTCTACCATAATTATTTCCAAAACTCGACAAAAATGTGAAGATTAAATCTAAATATGGAAAGTGTTGTGGCTGAGTTTAGATTTTAAAGAGATTAATAGTTTTCGAAAAAAAGTGAGGATTGATTGGTTAATTAATTAATTGTTTTTCTTGTCATGCCAACATAGACCCCCGTCGAGTCTCCCGTGGACCCCTGGTGGTCTACCGGGACCACTTTAGGAACTAAGGATTTAAACCCTCTCAATTACAAGAAGAGACTTGTCCCGCATTAACTCGCGAATTAGTCATTTACCAAGACGTGTACTCGATCGGTCGATGTCTTTGCCATCATAGCTGTAAGTTAAAACTTTTATTGAACAAACAATATCAATAATTATTCAAGCCTATATTTATTTATCTATACATTTTTATTCCACGTTTTAATCTGCTACTTAAAAATCAGTAGTAAATCTGATTTTATTTGCGTCATTATCATCTCACCCTCATAATTTGTCGGCGGTAAGTAAAACAAGTTCCATAAAAACTTATCTCGTGGATTGATTGTCAGCCATATCGGTGTGCGTTGCGCTTTCGTAAACTCTGATATCAAGATAAACATTAATTACATTATCACGTATAATGTACAGAGCCAAACACTACGCATTCGTAAATTTGCATTCGAAAATAATCTCAATTACCAAACTTTAAGACTCGCCGTCATTTTCGAGCATAAAAGATATATAATTGGACCCTAAAAGTGAAAGCACATTTACTAAGTAGAATGTAACATGTCTTTTCAATAGCGCCCGCATGATTTATTTATTCATCCGCTAATGAATCACAATGAATAGTGCTCTAAAAAGGTTTTAATAGAGTAATTTTTATGTTGATCGAGTGCTCTTGTAATGCATACGTTTAGTGTCCATTAATTATGTACTGTAATTAAGCTTTATCAGTATGCATCGAGATATTTCTCATTATCATATCCTTATTCTCTTGTATGTTTTATCTCAACGGCGCCACATCTTAATCCGCATTAACTTTATTGCATTCATACATTGATGTATGCCTGTATCTATTCTGAATATCATGTGTATCTGTGATACCTATGGATAATCTATTTTGATTTCATTTGATTTAGGTATAATACTCGTAAAACTTTCATTGCAATATTTTTTTATGGAAATAGCCAGAAAACGAGCTGAAAATCCACCTGATGGTAAGTGGCTATCGTCGCCCATGAACATCAGTAACACCAAAGGCATCACTGATGCGTTGCCGGGTAAGAAAGAGAGAAGAAAAAGAAAAAATGAACTGGCTCTCAAGCCCCCAGCCGGAACACGACGAGTCGTTTGGCGAACATATACTCGTATCTGTAACATTCTACATTGAAACAAGTAGATTTTAGTTCTTGGTTTACATAACATATTAGCTAGTATACTTAAAACAACAGTAGTAAAATACCTGAACCCACACGATATGAAATTACTCAACAATACATAAATCGGATTAGTGACGCCCAATTACCATATTGTTAAGGATTTGTAAACGTCGTCATTGCATTTCATAGAACATGGTCCGCAGCTGTCCTTCTTTCCATAAGTGGGCTGGGTTTCTGTGTCCATTTTAACAACTCAATTTTGACACTTATGTGGTTTATATTTTATCGACATCAAATTATTAAATGTCAATATTAAATAGATAACTAAAACAATATCATTATCAACACTAGGAGTTAAAATGTACTTTTTATATCAACGATCAAAGTTACCTCTACCCTTAGGGCTCTTTCAATTTAGACGTTTCGTGTCGTACCGCTGCCGTACGTTTACCGTCCCGCTAATTACGACCCGCTGCCGTGCCGCTGCAGTACGGTAGCGGTCCGATACCAAACGCCTAAATTGAAAGCTTATCTGACTGCCGTGCGTTTGTATGATAGTGCTGTTTAAATTTAATGGACAGCAGTTAAGCCATGGACTCTGACAAAGAAACCTTGCTGCTCAACAACAACTGCTCAACAGTGCTCTTGTTGAAAACCATCAAACAGAAACAAAAACGACGCCCCAGTAAAAGAGCATCATCGATGTTTTCGTTAACATGTAATTTCGGCGATTTCCATATTTTCCATAATATTTACCCTAGGTTAAAACAAGATCCAAGCGATTTTTTTAATTACTTAAGAATTTCTAGAGAATGTTTCTAAGAATTATTTGAATTAGTTAAAAATAAAATTCTTCAAAATTCTTCCACGTTTATATCATTCATTTTAAGGAAATAATAAAAATGAAAATTCGATTAAATTACCTCTCACGTCCAGTCACCGCACTATTCAAATACATGGAGTTTGCAACGTAACCGTCCTGTCGACGTGCGTTCGCGGTACCGACCCCGCACTGTTGCCGCAGCGTGCGCTTTGTATGAAAACAAACGACCGTCCGTGCGCCATACGACAAACGCACCGCTTCGGCACTGGAGCGGTCCGACACGAAACGTCTAAATTGAAAGAGCCCTTACAAATGTTAAAGTAAAAAAAGATACGTGATATAACTAAAATAATTTAAAAATAAAAAAAACCTCGCCTGCTGTCATAAAACCTATCATGATATACCTATTTGAAATCTTTATGGCGAGCTCTTTAATTTGATACCCAAATTGCATTATTCGATTTTTTTTTGATTTGATTTGAACACTTGGGTTAACAAGACGAATCTAAGAATATCTTAATTATATAAATCCGTTCAGCGGTTTGGAAGATAGGAGGTAATAAAAAATATTAGGTACATGCATATAAACATACATACCTACCTACATACATGCAAGATATGCGCGAAAAACATCACCCTTCCTGGCAATTGGTAATTATTTCTAAAACACTTTTTTATTGATTTGATACTAAAACAAGTATTATGCAAGGTACCAAAAAAAATAGATTTTTCTGTTTTAAAAAAGGAAAACGCACCATACCATTACTAAAAGCTAGTAATTATAATAGAATACCTAATAATTCTTAAGCCTTCCATTAAGCTTCAGTAGATATTGTATTTTCTTTTGGTTCAAACTTTCTTTCTTTATCGGAGTCGTATACGAGATTTTACTGTTTTTCGCCATTTAAATTTGCTAATCGCGGCCCAGTGCTGAAACCGGTGAGAAATGTTTTATGCAATATATTGCGAATTAATTCTGCTAACCTACGCACAACGAGCATTGAAACATGACATTATGTACCGTGAATGCTAAATCACAGAAGTTTAAGTAACTCGGTAACCTCAGGTGTATTGTATGTTTAAGTAAATCTGTGATTTAAGTCTAAGAAAAGCAATAACGATCCTTGTGTTCCATACATTATCCATACCGTAACTTAAGAATAGGTAATTTAATTTCTTATCAAGACGAAGTTTTTTGGTAACATTACCTCCATTCAATACTAAATCTATCTAAGCTAATGATAATTCACTAATTATTTATTTCATTCTAAAGTATGTTACATGATCGGTACCTAATACTGAAAGTTAATAAAGTAAAAACACAATTGTTAGGCAAGGGATATTATAGTGTAGACGAGTATTTAAATGACAAAGACGCATGGAAATGATTAGCTCTGCAACCAGTTCCACTCAGAATAGTACTTAAACTTTTGTATGATAATATCTTTTTTGTAATATATTTTTTAAAAGATGTGCTGAGGAGTTTCTTTAGGCTTTTCTTCTCCTCCATGACAAAGGACCTTCCGAAAAGCCAAAAAATGACGTGCATAAGTGTATCAATGATACCTATATGAATAAAATATTTTGACTTTGACTTTAATTCTCTTGAAAAGTATTTCTGTATTCAATGACACATTTCACATGACTCGAATGTAATACTTTATCAATAATTAAAAGAAAAAGTTAACAGCGTTGCAGTCAATATCCATCATCCGCTTAAGCTTATCAACCAATCTCTCTCACTTCCCAATTCTTATTCGTTTTGTTTTAAACCTATTCATTTATTTAAATATCAGCATGTGTAGAGTGAAAGTTCAAAATGGCGTCTATTGTCCTGTCAACAATTACTCAGACTTAACATTACAGACGCTGGATAAGGCAGTACGCAGAAGTTTCTACAAGGCCACGTTGTTATACGGCCTTCGGTTCTCAGAATGTGAAAATGTTCCTTGCTAGTTTAGCTCTATTTTAACAATTAGTCACAAAATGTTTGTTTTATCAACAGCTTTCACACGCTTTGGTGTTGCAGGTGGAATTATCAGTCGAGCTTAAGTTCGACTTATTTGTTTCGGTTCAATAACCACTGAAGTTCCATCGGTATAGCTATTAGTACGGCATGAGTCAGATATTAGTGTCCAAAACGTATCATGAATCTCTTTAAATTTCACTTAAGGTTCCTGCGAACTTATCCAAATTGGCTTACCTACTGTTTATTTGTCAAGCCTGTCAGGAAATACCAGTAACTTATTGCTCCGGGCGAAATACCGTAGATTTAGTAACCTCACTCTGCGCAGTTCATATTTTAACGGTATCGAATTGCCCATGAATATCTCAATTCCAACCGAACTGGAGACATCCAATTTCTTCCATTAACGTTTATTTATTTATTTATGCATTTTACATTTGTCTACATGAATATTAATAAGACACCGCAAATAGAATATCGCAATGGGTAGCGGACTTCATAAATCTACTTTATTATCTGCGGACCACAAACGCTAAATGCTCTCAGGAACTTACATTCGCCGACACTTTAATCAGATCTGGTAATAAAATATGAAGAATTATTGATCCGTGGCCAGCTGACCATGTTAGCTCACGTTATTACGTACTGTTGAAACAATTGGAATAACATTTCGAATGGAATAATGTTATTTGAATAGTTTGGGCGGCGCTAGTGATTCACGAGGTTCAAGATAAACCGTTTGAATCTGGATATTTAAGGTGCATTGTGTTTAAATGTGGTATTTTGGAATGTAACTAGTTCAAGGAGATACTTTGATTAAACCAGTAGTTTAGGAAAATCGTTGAAAAGTTCATAATCACGTACATAAAATTTTTCAATAAATTTTCACACCAAAATTGGAAATTTTAAAATTCAAAATATTTTATAGAACTATAGTAGAGGATAGTACAAATAATAATTTTCTCTTTGTAATTAATACTATAATTGTTAAGTTCTTGTTTATCGTTATACTCGTATTTAATTTTCTATAATAGTTAATCTGCCTCTTCGACGGTCTTTCTTTGACTCGTCTCGTCTATCATTATACGCACAATGTAATACGCGTACGGCGTATTCTATCTATTCTATTACTTGATTGCACAGATCAATCATATTTGATTTTCCCTCGTTAGTACTGCATTTGCTTTCAGTAAAACCATGCCTCGTTATATGTTAACGTTAATCTTGAAAACCGTTATAGTAAACTATGTTTAGTCGCTATTTCTCAATAGTGCATGCCATAAAGCAGAAAACATGCTGGATTTTATGTCCTGTAAAGAATAGACAGTTCTCAGTATGTTTTTATGGCTAGCTATTTAAAATATTATACATCCACTAATAAATCACTATAATTAGTACTAATTTCACCAGTTTCATCCAAACTACATACTACCGATTGTATCTGTGAGTTACAAAGTTTTGTTTCATATTAAATTACATTAGCATCATGACTTTCTACGTCTTCATCATGAGTTTTTCCTTTATCACTACTGCAATCACTTTTACTCTTCTTGAGAGCCAGTATTTTTAAACGCTTTTATTTAGCTTCACTTCGGAGCATCAAAGCATCAAATCTTGTAACGTTAATTTGAATGACTTCCCTTTAATGGAAATTGATGAAATTTGGCAGACATGTGTATTTCCGATGACAATACACGAAAATCATATTTTAAACTAATTTTCATTGTTTATTTGTTGTTAAATTAAAAAAAACGATTTTCAGACTTTAGACGCATAATTCTCTATGTTCTATTTTACGTAGAGACTTGAAATTTTCACAACTTGTAGCTAATTTTATAAACTAAACATTATTGAAATAAAAGCGTTTAAAAAAAAAAATTTTTTTAGGATTCAACTTATTCTTTTTATTCTCTCTTCTTTCTTGTCTGACAGTGCTTGGGTTATACCTTTGGTGTTTCTGATGTCCATGCTCATTATCTTTAGCCTAAGGGCTCTTATTCACCGCTTTACGCTTGGTCAACAACGCATTGATGCAGGATGGCGATTTTTAGTGATACAAACTTTCAATTATTTGACGCCGGCGACCATTTACCGTCAGATTTACAAATAATATATTTTTTAATAAATACCGAAAAAGGTTTACATACCAACAACATATTCTTTGTTCTCTGAGATCAATAACTAGTATATCAATACACTTAATAGGAAATCAGAATAAGATACAATCGCACTTGTAATTCTAATACAGAATACAGGTAATATTCTTACCTCTTCTCTTACTTACCTCCTTGTTGTAACTTCATAATATCATTTACTAGACACGGGCAATAATGTTGGCGCCGCATATTTGTAAATTAATAAAGTCTGCCGACGTTAAGAATGTCGTTAGGATCAAGCCTACGCTCGATCACGCCGATTTATTCCTAATTGATTCAGCTGACGCCTCTAGATGGCGTTGTAGCTATACCGCGAACACTCTCTTTAGTTGTTTCATCGACAGGTGTATCCTAAAACAAATATGTAAAGTTCAAAATCGCTTAGCAGTTTCTTAACGATGGCAAAGATATGATTGTTATAAGACCAGTAATGGGGACCCTAATCGCCGACAATTAGTAGATACGTGCATATTTATTACAAGAGAGACAGCCTACCGTTTTGTTCAAGTCTTCATTACATCGCATTATGATAGGTGCTGGTGTCAGGATCTTATACATGTAACGGTAATATTATTATTGCTTAGTTAGATGTTATTAGGTAAATACTTAATGTTTATTGTTTAGTCGTTTCGCACGCTCCGTTCGCTTCATGCAACATGAAGATAAGATGCACTTTAGTTCAATTCAATGCGGATCTCTGAAGATAAGAAGTTTTATAGAGAAGTCGTGTCTGACTGAGGGTATACATTACGAAGCCATAAAACCGAACACGTGAAGCCTTTTACGATACAGCTATATTTTGTATCATACTTTCATATTATTATATGCATCTTGTGTAAGTGATTACTTACATTTGATTACTCACATATGTACACATTCCTACTAGCTTAGCTTCGCTAGAATAAAACAGCCATTGGTCTTGCGTTTTATCGATCACGGACTTGTGTAAATATGAGAGGTTTGAAAAATAAACTGGGGGAATTAAAGTCAATTGATCAAGTGTTTCAGAACCTAATTTATCACTAACAAATCCACTAACATTTATTGTATAATCATTTGATCATAACCAGACACACAAAAGCCACAATAAGCGAGAACAGACACATCTGTAACACAAGTGTCCCGAACAGTGCTGGATTTAGGCCTAGGCCCGTGAGGCCCGGGCCTAGGGGCGCCATGATGTTGGGGGCGGCAAAATTTTCAGAACCCCAAAAACTTACGAGCGGTAAAATATCAGAATTATTTGTACTAAAAATATTTTTGTGGATTATTGTCACTTCAAATTAATAAAAATTTATGAAATATTTTAAATGTTGAGTTCACCTTTTAATTTGTCGGTGCAATATGAATTATGTTTAATCTATACTACTTTGAAAACAACAATACAAATTTTTATAGTGGATGCAAATTATTATTTTTTATAGTGAATTTAACCCATTAATGGCCCCCTAATGGGCTTGGGTCTCTCCCATGAGAAGGCCTAGAGTTTACTCCACCACGCTGCTCCAGTGAGGATTGGTAGTGGACAGTTAGACTTTCATTTCAAAAGTCTAACTATACGCTTTTTTTATTGTCCACCTACCCGAGATTGGTCTCGTTTTCGGCTAATATTGGGATAAGTGTTACGATAAAATTGTAAAAAATTAAAAAAAAATAAGATGGCCGCTGAGATATTTTAATTTCAAATTTTTCAATTTAAGAGGTGACTTTGAGGGGTTGGATTTCATTGGGGTTTTAACTTTTTTTCGATTTTTTTTTCTTTATTTGCTCGGGTCAATCCCCAATTTTGACGTTTGGGGTATATTTTATTTATTATTGTTAAACGTTTAACGTAACCTTGTTGGAAGTTTCACTTCAAAAATGCACTAAAAATGTTTCGTGGTCGGCGTAATGACATTTGACCATTTTCACCAAAATTTAACTGGCAATATTTTGGCTCCTGGATATTTTTTTTGGTTTTTTCACATTTCGAATATCCCAGCCAAAACTATTGCTGGGGGTATTAATGGTGCATAAGAAAGTTGTTTGACTGTACATGGTGGGTATGGGAAAAATATGAATTTCCAAAAATTCAAGATGGCGGCCACTCTGCAATTGTGATATTTTTTCATACTTTAATTTTAGGTTGAATGTCACAATAAAATTAAAAAACATGAGAGGTGTCAAGGGACACCCGGATGGAACGAAGAACGAAAGATTTCGATTAAGTATTGTTTTGTTGTACAGCGCCATCTCTGTAAATCTTAATTAATCACGCTAGCGTGATTCAGAAAGTTGTACAGTACAGCGCCATCTCTGTAAAATTCACTGAATCACTTCAAAAAAACTGTCGTCATTCGTAAAATCAAAAAGTGTCGTAATTTTCCGTCTAGCCCCCTTTCACAAAGCGCGATAAGGAACTTCGTTCCAAAAAAAATTGGAAAAACAAGATGGCTGCCAAGATATTTAAGTTTGAAGTTTTTAAGTTTTCGAGGTGACTGCGGGATCGGATTGCAGTGGTTTTTTAACATTTTTGCGATATATTTTTTATTGGTTTGGGTCGATCCTCAATTTTACCGTTTGGGGTATATTTTATTTGTTAACAAGGTGGCTGATGCCATGGCGGCCATTTTGTGAAATGTATGAAAATTGACATTTTTTGAGTAAATTTTTGTTTTGTTTTGTTGGCGACATTTGAGCGGTTCCTTTTGTTTCGGCCCTTTGTGTAATTTGATTTACAGCATTGTCAGGTTTGGTTTTTTTCTTTGTTCATACAATTTTTTTGACTTTCTATTAAAAAATATGAACGTAGAAGGAAAATTATTTTTTAATAAAATTTGATAAAATTTTTCGTGGTTTTCATAAAGACACTTGAACATTTTCTTCTAAATCACCTGGCAACACTGGGAGCCAGAAATTATGTAACTTTTCGAGAAGTTGAACAAAATCTATAGATTTTATAGATCAGGGATACGAAAATGTATGAAAAATATTTCTGCATTAAAATAGTCAAAAAAAATTTCAAAAAACTATAAAATGTCACCGTTGCTGTTGCTATACAAAAAAATAAAATTCTTCATAAATATTATTTTTAGATCAAATATTTTTCCTCATTATAATGTGTAGGACGTTTGCAGGTACTGATAATTTGTGAATTTTGGTGAAAAAAAATTTGTACAAAAAAATAACAATTTACGCACAAAAATAATAAAAACAACAAAACACAAAAAATAATAATTTTCATCCAAATGTGTTCGTTTTTCGAATTTTGAGGCTGTTGTGACTTGATAGTTTGTTAAAAAATATTGTGATGTTTCCATACGAAAAATAATATTTTTCATACATATATTTTTGCATGATGTATTTCAGGCCGTGTTGTCTCCTTTTGACGTCAGTTAAATGTAAGCGGCGCTTGTTGGTACTAACTGATCATACACATTGGAGGAAAAATGTTTCAATGTTTCCATATAAAAATATTAATTTTCATATCTTTGGTTTTATCTTCATATTTTTAGTTTAAATATGTATTTTGTGTCGAATATTTCAAACTGTTCCCATTGAATGTCATTACAATGTAGGAGGCGTTTGTTAGTATTAACGGTTATTAAAATATATCAATGAAAAAATTTTCAGTGTTGCCCTACAAAAAACAATAAACAAACCAAAAGTACCTTGAAGCCGAATATATCGCAAACAGACCCCTGAATCGAAAAATAAATTTCACAGATCAACATTGAAGTATTACTACTAGCGTATAGAACCGACACTGCGAACACCAAGTATGTCCCAATGCATTGTCGCCACGTGGCTTCAATCTTCAATGGATTCGCTCGATTTTGAAAGGAGAACCGGGGCTCAATTTTGAAAATCGAACCTCACGGGCGGGACACACATTTTGTTCGAGATGTCTGTTCTATGACATTATACTTCAATGCAGATCAATGATATTTTTGAAAGAACTATTTATATATTTATTCTGCAGTTCGCGCCCCACGAAAAAGTAGTCTAATATATTGAAATAAATAATTTTAATTTAAAACTATAAACGATTATTATATAAACTAATAAAACGTTGTATTTAAGTTAGTAAAATTTGATACATAATAATTCAAATTAAAAAAAATTGCATGTTTATTTTTGATAGTTACCTCCTCTTAGAGCAAAAAGGGCGGCATATCATAAGGGGCCTAGGGCGACATCAAACATAAATCCGCCACTGGTCCCGAACGGTAATATAAACACAATCAAGTAATTCAAAAATGATTTTTACATTGTTATAATATTTCGGTATACCTATATCTATCAAGCAAAGAGAAATGTCGTCCTCCTACATTCTCTTCCTTGATAAGAAATAAAAAATTAACACGACAATTTCTCGTCTGTGCTGTGACACGATAAATCTTTTGATCAAGAGCACATAAAACTTTCGTTGTACCACGTCGTTCTACAAAAAAACGAAATTCTGACACGTCCCTAACAAATTACTGACATAACACCGGCAATAATCTTCGTAAAACAGCGCCTTTATTACTCCTTCCCTCGTAAAGGGTCTGCTAATGTCAGGAAATCCATCAAACGTAGTGGTCGAATAATCTGCTGGTGTAATGAATCTTTAAGACGGTGATAAAAGAAAGTAGGTGGCAGATAATGGCGGAAGGTGTGAAAGTTACCAATGATAAAGGTAGTTCAAGGATTACTAAGCTTAGGGATTGGTTTATGCTCGTCACATTCCCGAGATAACGCTTCTAATCTTGTTGCTTAAAAGCGTGTGTGGCTGATGGTGATGTGATGTGTGTGGTTTTTTTAGGGTTCCGTTCATATAAAATCCTTGTAGGATTGTTTGTTAATTTTGGAACGAAGTTCCTTATCGCGCGTTGTGAAAGGGGGCTAAACGGAAAAAATTCTTACGAAAAGTTGTCACGACACTTTTTGCTATTTTACTTATGTTAGGGCCAAAGAATCTCAACAGCGTGATTCAGAAAGTTGTACAGCGCCATCTAGTTTGATATTGCTGAATCACACTGCTAAGCGCGTAAAACAATACAAAAGTATTGTTCACGCTGTTGAGATTCTTTGGCCCTAACATAAGTAAAATAGGAAATATCGAAAGGAACTTCGTTCCATCCGGGTGTCCCTTGATTTATCTGTGCGTGTTTTGTCTTGTCACTGTGGGTGTATCTATTGCACGAATAATATATTTTTTGGTACGCAGATTTTGGTGATTATTCTGAAAGTGGACATATTCGGATTTTGAGGTCAATTAAAGAATATCTTAAATAAAAAAAAATATGGATTTGAAGGCTTCTTTTATTACTCTATTGAACGTATTCTTATTTCCGAAACAATTAACTACTAGCTAAGTTTTTGAAAAAACATCACAAGAGATTTTACGTAACCTTCCTCACTCTAGTTCGATTACGACTTGAGTAGTTTATTTTTAGTTCCCTCTTAATAAGATTTAATATCTGCAATTAAAAGTAATTCATTGAGCAAATTAAAATAATTAATCTCCCATATTTATTTTTAAATTATATTGTATTATCTTAATAGCCGTTTACTCAGAAGGTTGCGTGCAAGTAATTGAAAAATAAATTCGTAAAATTATTATCGATTATATGGAAATAATTTATAACGACAAGTCAGTAAGTCTGCACCCAAAAGTTTTCGTTATACGATTTCGGATACTCACAAATTAACGTTAAAATACGGCCAATTTTAATCTGAACCGCGATTTCGCGTGCTATTATTTAAAATTAAATATCAATATCGCCCATTACTTAGTTATCAAAGCGGCACAAGCAATTAGTTCGATCCAATCGCGGTGCCCTGATCGGCCGAACATGATTGATGGTGTTTTCAGGTTATTACCAAATTCCCGCCCCTCCTTCCTTTATCAGCGTCGAGCAAGGGGCTGGGGTGCTCATTAAGATAATGCCAGACGCGCTGCGGACACCAGATAACATGGGTTAATGATCTAATAGCGTTTTTGCAAGTTACTCATCGGTAGTAGTAGAAAGAATGCGGCTACGTCATTTACGCAAATGTAATATCATTATAATGGCTTTTACGTTTCGGTTTATTTGAAGTTTACTCACGTTAGTACAGGTTTAATTAGTAAAAGTGCTAGAGTACCTATTGACAATTAAATCAAAGTTGATTTTAATGATAATTGTATCCATAATTTTATTTATTGTAAATGCGGATCAGTATTACTTATGCCCATGGGCGACGGTGACCACTTACCATCAGTTGTCTGGTCATTAAAATTTATCGACTACTTACATAAAAAATCCTTTCCATGATATCTATAAACGAAATACTTATTGATCCCTAATACAGGTTATAAAAGTATACAAACATAACTTTTATCTTTTTATTATTTCTGCGTGATGCCGTTACAAATAGGTAATACTTAATTGAAATAAAAAAGTTTAACTTTTCACAACGATAACAAAGTGTTATTTAGTTTACAGATTAGTGGCTACAGTTTTATTATGATTATGCACAAATCGTGATAGATTAAAGCCTGGTGGTTTAATGTTATAGTGATTGGTTTAATAATACAGTGATTGGTTTAATACCTATTATGGTGATTGATTTAATATTATAGCGATTTGTTTATTAATTTCAGTGGGCGGCATGTCTCGAGGCGGCGGCGCCGGCAAGACGGCGACTGCTAAGCGGGTGCCGCCACCAGCCGTGCCGGGGGACGCCTTCGGGACCCCCCAGCACCGCCACTCAGGGTCCAGCTTCGGCTCTCAGGGGTACGCGTCGTGTGAGGAGCAGCCGTACCCCCAGCCGCCAGATACGCCGTCGCATACGCGAGGTTGGTTGAAATTGTATTGGTGATTTTTAAACCCTCAGACTATAGACGTCTTGGTAGGTACTCACGATTTGTACATTATTGTAATTACACATGTCATTGTATCAATTTCACGGCGAGTGTATCTAATAATATCGGTATAATTATAACGAACCGTGAATACCTACCCGTTAACAGCACTACGTTTGCTTTGTTAGTAATGACGAAATTCGAAAACGTCATACCTAATTTTTGTGTGATTTTATGTTGACATTACTTAAATTAAATTATTTTCTGTGGTTACAACCTTACAACGACAACCCATAATATTGTAATATTTTACATATACCTATAATGTACTGAAAGATCTCTCTTTGCTTTATAATACCAAAGACAATATAATAGAGACTTTTGGCACACGCACACTACTTACGTAGCAGTTATTCTGTCTGTCTATATTTTGTCTGTCTTTATATCTCAAGCTCTACTCCATACCCTTCCAGATGACCACTCAGACTACGGCAGCACGGTTTCCGGGGTGTCAGGCGTCAGCGGTGCAAGCGGCAGCCTGGGCAAGAGTCCGGCTGGTGGTGGCACCTTCACCTTCCCACCACCCTCGCAGCCGCTCACACACAAGGCCGCGGTGTACTATCATCACCAGCTCGCGCTCAGCGATGATCAGGGGATTGATATGACACAGGTTTGTATTGTCATTGTCACACAATGTCTTTCTTTTCCTTCTCAACCATTGAGTCTACTGTTAAGTTCGTATAGCGAGGGGATTTAATTATAATAAACTTTATTGAAACAAAATCATACAAAGACATGGGGTTGAGGATCGTTGGTCCCACACTAGGATTCCCTGTGTTTCGTATTAAATTTTATAGTACAGTTTAACTTATTAACAGCTGCATATAATGAGATAATTATAATTATAAATAAATTGAACAATATGCAAAGTATATTCTGGTGAAATTTAACGCCAATTTATCAGGCATAGAATATGTTTTAGTCTATGTTATAAGCCTATAGAGACTGGAATACAAATGATCGACATATTTTGATGCGACTCTTCAAGAAAAGATTGAATAGGCTTTTGCAAAGTTAATGCGCTTACCATCTTAGACTGCATCAAGGCATTAATGAAACACATCTGGATACAGAAAGCCTGGTCCACTTTTTTCGTAGCAGATGTAGGTACTAGATATAAAAATAAGTAATAAGTTTAACTAGAACGAAATAAAAACGTTAAAACGATTTGCCAAGTGCCAAAAAGGGGCAGGACACGGTTTATATTTTCTTTAAAGTAATCCATTTGACATTACAATGGAATATGACTACAATTGAAGCTACACTGTGCACAGTCCTTTCCTAAATGGCATACGTTCGTTCAATCGCTATTTTATTGTCTTCCTTATGCAGCTATCTGATCTGGATTTATCAGATTTTCATCTCGAACGAAACTTGAGAATGGGTCTATAAACTTGTAATGGCTAAGGCAGCCGAACAGTTGCTTTAAATAAATATATTTTAGAGTTAATGCAATATTGTCGATAAAATAATTTGAACCCACTTTCCGTTATGCTCAAGAAGTCCGTGCCGCTTATTCAATTTAGTCTACTTCTGTTAATTCCATACCCGTATAGGAAAGCAATTGATTGCCTCTAAGACGCATCTGCTTCGGGAGGATCTGATTGCTCATAAAATTTATAATGAAGAAAACCGGCAAAGTGCGTCCTGAGTCATGCACATTGTAGGGTTCCGTAGTTTAAAGTTCATCGACTATTACTCAACTTAAACTATAATTGCAATATTAAACTTAACCATGAGGGTTTTACTTTTCATCATATTATAATACTGACGTGATTTTTTCAAATGTCCAATAAGTTCCGTTTTGACTACGGAACCCTATCAAAATTAACGTAACTAAACTGAATGATAATAAAATTATTATACCATACAAAAAATATATTCACATTCCTTTGATATCAATGTACGATTATTTTGCACTCCTTTTATATGCACGTTTGCATGTGTGTTTAATATTCTTATTTTTATTATTTTTATAGTTAAAACTATAATACAGTCAATTTCTCTAAGTAAGAAGAATACTACAAACCGTGAACATCTATAACCACTTTTAAAGAGAACAGCCCTGTTTGAAGTCAATTACAATATATTGCTTTTCCTGGGATAAAATGCTTGTTTAGCATCTGATGCATCAAGCTCCAGTTATCATGCCGGATCGCTTGCTGGTTCAATTCCCAGCGAGGCGGAACTTGAATGATGAGTTTGAATTTCTGTTCTCGGTCTGGGTGTAAATGTCCTTGTCTTGTCTATGGTCTGTATTGTCTATGGCACCCACAGGGTATCCTAGTGTGGGCCTATGAGTGTGAATCGTTAAAAAAAACGACCCTTAAAGAATACCAATTCCACATTCACAGAGCCCCGGCCGAGACAGTCCAGGGTCATCTTCCGGGTCAGCAGGGTCTGGTTCGCGACACTCGTCCGCGTCGCTGGACAGCGGACGAGCGTCGGGCCGCATGCCTCATCACCACCACGCCGCGTGTCATTGCGGAGACACCGTCGACAGAGTGAGGGCTATGATCGCTCAGGGACTGCCTGTAAGTTGGCTTTGTTAAATTGGGATGTTGACAAATTTTAGGATTCAATTTTATTTCATAGATAGAACCTTAATATTCACGAAAAAAATATTATTATATAAAAATTATAATATTCAATTTAAAAACAAAAATTGATAAATAAAAATCATTATCAAATTTCCCACCAATAACGGCTCGTGACGTCAATATCCGATATTCAATACTATCGGTCTACGTTTGTTGAACTTGCATATAAAATACGAACAATGACGTCATATTCTCAAAATGGCGTTTTAGGTCACGTGACAGTGAATACTATTTTTAACATTTTAAATTAATGATATTTAATTTATTGTGATTGATTTCGATAAAAGAATCGTATCCATTATTTAATGTAAAATTTCTAAAAAGCATTTGTATGATTTCAGGATTCAGACATAATCCATTCGTGGCTAGCGGATCTTCAAATGGAAGAATACGCCAGACTCTTTATAGAGGCTGGATATGATCTTCCTACCGTGACCAGAATGACTCCAGAGGACTTGACGGCCGTCGGTATAAAAAAACCGAACCACCGCAAGAGATTAAAAGCTGAATTGGCGAATTTAAACGTGCCTGACAACTTGCCTGATTATATACCGGTTTGTATTTATTTATGGCTTCTATACGAAATTGAATTCATCTACACTACAATAAGACTAATACTTCGCAATGTGTCTGCTTCAAATTATTTAATCATTCAAAATCACGTTAAAGTATTGTAATAAATAAATAATAAACGTTGAAATGTGCTTACCACCTTGGACCACATCTTCACTTACCATCAGGTGGGATTGTGGTCAAGCATTAACTTATTTGTGTAAAAAAAAAATCAACTGATCGGGGAAGTACCTAATGTGTTTGACAGATAATTTTTGCACTAATTGCTACCAAATGAATTTTTAAGACTTTTTTGATATTTCACCAGGGTTCATTAGAAGAATGGCTTCGATTACTTCGACTGGAGGAATACGGACCAGCTCTTGTCGCACAGGGATATCGCACAGTCCACGATGTTACACAGTTAGCTTGGGAGGTAAGGATTAAATCATTTTACCATGATGATATTATTATCTAATTATCACTGCCTTTTATGATGCAGCTAACATTCTTTGCGATTGTAAACTATTACTGATAACAAACGGACATATCTAAGATTCTAAATAGAATAAAATGTTGTGCTATCTAAGCAATCTAATGAGAAGTCTGTTTCGTTTTCAGGATTTAGAAGATATGGGCATAGTCCGGCTGGGGCACCAAAAGAAAATACTTCTTGCCATCAAGAGAGTGAAAGATATTAGAGCGGGGAAACGAAGCATTAGTAGCCAGGGGTCCCTGGACTTCACTAGAATACCAGGCCAGGTCAGTATAATGATGTTTAGTGTGTTGTGTACCATGTACCGTGAACCCCACAGTTATTGTTTGTAGTGATGTTCTAGACCCAGCCTATGATAGTTCCTTTGCCTTTATGATAACGGACGTGTTTAGATATCGACTCTTTTGGTTGGATTGGATTCTTGGATAAAACGCGAGAATTAGATTCGATATGACAGAAGATTTTGGACTTTAAACTTATTTAAATCTCTGCCTTACTTTCTAAATTTTATCACATTACTTAATAAGTTAACTGTTATAATTTATGTGTATTATTTAAATTAGGTATAATTTATAAGTACTTACAACATTTATTATAAATTAAAAACTTCATATTAATAACCAAATATTCGTATGTATTCATATTATTAATACGCTGTCCGTTTTCATAAAATTTTACTTCGTGAAATAGAGAGCAAAATTAGCAATTTTTCCGGAGTGAGGTAGAGAACTTTTAACATAAAGTAGGTTGTTTTAAAGCATCACTTCTGACCTATGATTTTATTTTAATAAATATGAGGAAAATTCAATTTACCAAATTTTATTTAATATTTTGTTTTCATCTCATTTCATTCACTCATTTTTTCATCACAATTTTATAATATTACCTATATTTTATTATCAACTAAATTGATTTATAACTAAGTAATTCCTATCTTACAGCTATATTTTCTAACATAATAACTAAACTATGACTTAATATCTAACATTTTCTGAAATATCTAACTACGCTTACTTAACTGAAAGAGCGTTTTAGCAATGCTTCAATAAAATTTTCGAATCTTCAACTAGCAATGAAAATATACGCCAGGCCAACACGAGGCTTTCGTTGTTAGCTCCTTGTAAAGGTTATATAACTAGATTTAATGGCTAGAATTTTCGTTGCAGAGCCAATAGATTTGAATACGTTTCTGGGAAAATAAAGTTCAAATTGGCTGAAACTATTTTCGTTGTTGTGATCAGAGAACTGTTCTAAATTGTAATTTTCCCGTTGCGTTAAACTCCCCGATAAATGTTGCTTAGACTTCTAGAAGTCTATTTGTCCATCGCCATTTTCGTCGCTAACGGATCTTAACAACTCTGCGATGTTCGAATCTTCAGTGTTTATTTTTGGTTTGTTTGACGGTAGAATTAATATTAATGATGATAATAATTATGAAACTTTATTTCTCATCACAAACAGCATAAAATACAAAACATTCAACAGGTAAAAATGTTTACAATATTGATGTTTGTGGGAACTGGCGCTTGAGCTAGGTATTTAAATACCTGTGTTACAAGACACCAGGCCCCAGCCTCTTGGAGGGAAGCATAAAGATTTACATTTTATACTACAAGACAGAACAACTATGTAGTATTAATGTAATGGTAATCGCAGAGTTGTCGTCCAAGGCTCCACCACTCCATCCGCTGCATCCACCTCATGTCACTAGCCCGAAGCAGCATGTGAATGTTTTGTTTTCTTTTCTTTTTCCAAACACAAACCGCACATTGGACATAATCGGCTAAAGGATTTATATCCGAGGGAGCTACATTACCAGCCTTGGGAGAGACACGCGAGGAGTTACCATAAACCCCCCGATCTAAACTTTGACGCCCTACAAACGCCCCTATGTGGCACTGACCTGGTCCCAATTCAGGTATGAAACAATCTCCTTTGGCACAATTCTTGAGAATTTCTCGATGCACCGAACACCCGGCTTTTATGTGCACCCCACTTTTGTAAGTTTGCAGTCTTCGATGTGTGTTTTTTGATAAGTTTTTGATTAGTTCAACATTTAGATGAACACCTATCTTTAGTAATGCCATGCCCTAACTATGCTTGCACGGTAGACCTTAAATAATATTAAGTTTAAGTAATCATTGTTTACATTAACCGTTTTTAGGCATGTTTGAATCAACAAACTTATGATTAACGTATATTTTTTAATGAGGTTTTCTGAAAATAATTTGAATGGATATGATATTTTATAATAAGTATGTACATAATATATGGCATGGTATTGAAACAGTGCAAATAAGTAACAAATTAAAACAGCAGTTTTGACGCTACAATTGTATTAACAATTTACAAATTTATCTGTACAGTACATTTTTTATCATGGCAAAATAATATCTACATTATCACTACTATTTGTGATGCAAAAATCTTAATTGATAAATCAATATCTGCAGATTCGTCATCCACGTGGAAAATCCCTGGAGAGTCTTGAAGATCCTTCAGAGAGGTCGTCCCATACAACGTTTTCACCAGAAGCGGGATTCTATTACGGCGGAGGGCAATGGCGACGCTCGTACGATGACGGCGACATAACACCGACCAATGATAGTTCGTACGAAGGAGGCGGCACGCTTCCACGTCCAAGGGGATTAGTACGTCCTCGACCCGTAGCGAAAATACAGGCGACGCCGGCGTATAGGGACAAATCACCGGATTATACGTACGATGAGATTGCGTACTCTGCGAGGTTACAACGCGTGGCGTACGGTGCGAGCCCTCATGTGGCCAGGAAGCCGCCTCCGGAACCACCGAAGAGACAGAGTTCTCAGTATGCTCCATTCACGAGGTTCGGTCAGACGACAGTGGAGATACATCCAGAGAAGAGTCTACCGCTAAGTTTGCCCGCGTACCCGAGTTCGGACTCGCTCAGCGTCTCCCTAGACAGCACAGGGCTGCTACCTCCGCCGCCCGCTCCCTCCTCCCCTCCGAGGAGATATGACGACGATAAGATGAGGACCGGATCGGATGCAAGTTTTAAGGTAAATTTTCAATGCAATAAATCCCAGCCTCAGTGGAAAAAAGGCGTAAGATGAAAATTGCAATTTTACAGGAGAGCAAAAAACTGTTAAAATATCAGTTAGTAGTCAAAGGAATTTACATTACGATTTCTTGCACAAAACCGTCAACATTAATGATAAAATTTGAAAAAAATTGAGCACATGCAGCTTTTGTCAATTTAAAGTAGGTAAGACGACTTATGCTTTTTTCCACTGAGGCCATGAGGGTGCGAAATCAATTCGCTTTGGATTTTTAAAGAATTCGCTGTAGTTATTAATTCATCTCTTTCACAAAACGCGAGAATCAACATTTAGGCATAATTCAAACAAGTCCTTTCTTAATTTTCATGTAATATTTAGTTAGATAAGGTCTAGAAATTATCTCATAATTCATGACTTTCAAGGCCTACTCAAACATATTCCTTTAAATAATAGCCGATCAATGAGAAGATGAATCACCTGATGCTTACTAATCATCACAGCCCATGGACAATAAAAATACCAAAACATCAAAGACTAGGAATCCAGGCACGGCCTTAAAGCCTAATAACTAGGTTTCTGTTTTGTACGGTTTCGTTCCGTTATAAACCACATCTATACCTTCAATGCTTAATACTACCATTTTTTATAAAAGTAAACAGGGCAAAGAAAAATTGTGTTCCACTTGAAAGAAAAACTTTAATGATATTTCATTTCCTTTCCAGTCAAGTTCCAGTACAGAATCAGACAGTATCCCGTTCGCGAATGAAAACGCCGGCACAATAAAACAGAATCGGAGTCAAATCGGCGGCCGACCTCATACAGTGGACTACGGTCGAGCGGGAATTGGACTAGCTGGTCTCCCACCCAGAAACCCTGACATCAAACCAACAGCGACTCATCCCCTGCCTGAACATAAAGACGAGGGTAAGAGCACTGAACCTGTTGATGTTCTCAACGATATAGGGAACATGTTAGCCAACCTAACGGATGAATTGGACGCCATGTTAGAAGAAGAAAAACGCCAAGGCTTGGCCGATTCCTAAAACGAGCCAATTGGAAGTGAAATCACATTCATACTCGAATAACAATGTTGATTTAGGTACCTTTATAAACAATAAATTCCAAAGAAATTTACTCCACATCGGCCACAATTTCGATCGATGTAATGACGACAGAAAGTTATGACGTATTTATCGTTGCTAATTATTATGGTAATGTTTCTGGATTTAAAGGGCATAAGATTATTATTCATCATCATTTTAATATAACTACCTGTATCTGCTAACTATATGTCACTGTATGTGCTAACTTTCGTGTACCAACATGTTGGTATGTGGACATTTGGTACATCATATTTGTGTTACATCATATTTGTGTAAACAAATTCTTAATTTAAATATTTAAGGATGTACCTTTTAGGTATGAAATCCGAATGAAATGCAAAATATCTGTTATTTCAAAGCAATACAAAGCAATATTTCGGTAGCTTCTTTTGTATTATTCTTTTTGGAAGTGTGTAGAAGACACCGGGAATTTGTAAACGATGAATTCAATAAAATGGTCATCGTTTTACGAATCGTAATTAAAAATGAAATATTTATACCTTTATACTTGCTTAATATTAAAAATGTTATTAAAATTAAAGTTATTTAACAAAAGAATACCGATACCAATCTTAGTGGAACCGCTAAGTTAAATCACTTTTTAGAGTTTAAACAATTATTATGTAAACCTTTTTAATTAGTTCCTTATTTAAACAATATGTTATATTTTATAGTTCTCAGTTTTATTTACCCACAAAATAATTAAAGGTTAGATATAGACGGATCCAAAAATACAGATGAAAATGGCTATTTTTGTAAATAATGTTTTACATAAATTATGTCATAGATAAAATATACTATGCAGTATGCAGCTAGTTTTCCATGTACAATAAAATTGTAGAGTATTTGAATAATGACGTAGCTGAACTACTTAGTTAGAATTTATACAAATGTAGCTTTAGTAATAGTGTGGAAATAGGGATTGTTATAAATGTATCATAGCCATTCATACACATAGTGATAGACCTCAACGACGTATGTCAAATTCTTATATTACTATAAGGACATGCCAATGCCCACTCATACAACTATAGAATAAACACATACATTCATTGAAGTACTATTACTAGCGTATAGAACAGACACCCCGAACACTATGTATGTCCCAATGCATTGGCGCCACGTGGCTTCAATCTTCAACGGATTCGTTCGATTTTGAAAGGAGAACGGGGGCTCAATTTTGAAAATGGAACCTCCCGGGCGGGACACACATTTTGTTCGAGATGTCTGTTCTATACCATTATACTTCAATGCATACATTGTTTAAGCCTACAATATTTTACCGCCACGGCTTTATCAAAAAACTTGCTCTTCCCATACGACATACCTTGTAATTTTATCAATGTAATATATACATATAATTTTTAGCTCTCCTTCGATGTAAACTCACATGTTAATGTAAAATGTAAATATAACCAAAAACCACGATTTCTAACCATTCCTCACAGTATGCATGTCCACTTAGTGATAACCAGTGGCCATAAACATTGTTATTCCTTTTTGTATATTATTATGAAAAAGAAAATGTTATCTTGCAATTCTGTGTACCTACTTTTCATTTTTATATTAGGTATATCGACGCTTGAAAGGAAACATTGACTAAGCGACACTGAGCTAACTTTACAGCAGAGCAGTTTAAAGTTGGAATTTTAAACGTCGAAAGCGTCGATATCATTAATGATCTTTTTAAAACCTAAACTTTACAAAATTATAAAAGGCTCATCAAGCTATGATTTAAATATAAATTATTTATTCTCTTTTTCGGAGTTTCTCAGTCATTGTCTTTTTCTGTTATAAAACCTAGTACTTTCTTGTTTGATTAGGGAAGAATCTAATTTCACCTACCTTCTCTAGAAATAATTATGCTGAAATAAACTTGAAGCGTACCTACATTAAAGTAAATGTTAATTAGATTAGTGCACTATGAACTACTCTAAGCATTGTAATGTAAATATCTGTAATAGAGATCAGTTTGTATACAGTCTTCTTTGATACCTAACAAATAAATTAGACTTTTGTATACCTAATTAAAACTTATCTAATACTAGCTAAGCCGCCATTTTGTTTTTGTTTACGCTAGGAATGCTAGGTTAGGAAGGTGCTAGACTAAATCGTGGAGCAAATACATACAAAAAGTATTTCGTAATATTGTTGTGAGGTCTTTAGTTTATAATTTTCTTGTTCTCTGAACTAGTCAAAATTATTTTGAATGGCGGCAAGCGGAAAATGTAATGTTTTACTATAGTTTTAATTAAGACAAAATATTACTGGAAGCAGCTTAACATTTCTTATTTAGTTCATTTCTTATTTGAATAAATATTTGTAATATCAAACTACTATGTTTTCTTATTACCTCACCTACCTACCGTTTTTCTCTTGACAATGATCTTAACAATACATACCCACTGGACAAATTATATGTCACATATTATTATACATATAATATTTGTTGTCTATTTTAAATAACAAATGGAGAGTTTGTCGAACACGCTGCTGGCAAATTACTGATTCTCTAAGATTTTGCCTAGTCCTGAAGTGTCCTGAAGATATTTGACTACCCTGTAGCCTAGTTGGTGGCGACCCTGCCTGCAAGCGAGGGATCCCGGGTTCGATTCCCGGCCGGGGCAGGTATTTATGTGTAAGATAAATATTTGTACTCGGGTCATAGATGTTACTGTGATGTGTTGTATGTGTCGTCCATGCCACCCGCGACACAGGTGAAAACCTACTGCGGGGGTGTAAGTGTATAAGCGTTTATTGTTTTTAAGCGTTTATTTTATCTCATGATATAAAATAACTCAATCAGTGATGTACATTGTTAAACAAAAACTTCTCACTGATGAAAGTATAGTAGCCAATTATATTATAGGAAAAAGAATGTTTTACATAAATTATGTCATAGATAAAATATACTATGCAGTATGCAGCTAGTTTTCCATGTACAATAAAATTGTAGAGTATTTGAATAATGACGTAGCTGAACTACTTAGTTAGAATTTATACAAATGTAGCTTTAGTAATAGTGTGGAAATAGGGATTGTTATAAATGTATCATAGCCATTCATACACATAGTGATAGACCTCAACGACGTATGTCAAATTCTTATATTACTATAAGGACATGCCAATGCCCACTCATACAACTATAGAATAAACACATACATTCATTGAAGTACTATTACTAGCGTATAGAACAGACACCCCGAACACTATGTATGTCCCAATGCATTGGCGCCACGTGGCTTCAATCTTCAACGGATTCGTTCGATTTTGAAAGGAGAACGGGGGCTCAATTTTGAAAATGGAACCTCCCGGGCGGGACACACATTTTGTTCGAGATGTCTGTTCTATACCATTATACTTCAATGCATACATTGTTTAAGCCTACAATATTTTACCGCCACGGCTTTATCAAAAAACTTGCTCTTCCCATACGACATACCTTGTAATTTTATCAATGTAATATATACATATAATTTTTAGCTCTCCTTCGATGTAAACTCACATGTTAATGTAAAATGTAAATATAACCAAAAACCACGATTTCTAACCATTCCTCACAGTATGCATGTCCACTTAGTGATAACCAGTGGCCATAAACATTGTTATTCCTTTTTGTATATTATTATGAAAAAGAAAATGTTATCTTGCAATTCTGTGTACCTACTTTTCATTTTTATATTAGGTATATCGACGCTTGAAAGGAAACATTGACTAAGCGACACTGAGCTAACTTTACAGCAGAGCAGTTTAAAGTTGGAATTTTAAACGTCGAAAGCGTCGATATCATTAATGATCTTTTTAAAACCTAAACTTTACAAAATTATAAAAGGCTCATCAAGCTATGATTTAAATATAAATTATTTATTCTCTTTTTCGGAGTTTCTCAGTCATTGTCTTTTTCTGTTATAAAACCTAGTACTTTCTTGTTTGATTAGGGAAGAATCTAATTTCACCTACCTTCTCTAGAAATAATTATGCTGAAATAAACTTGAAGCGTACCTACATTAAAGTAAATGTTAATTAGATTAGTGCACTATGAACTACTCTAAGCATTGTAATGTAAATATCTGTAATAGAGATCAGTTTGTATACAGTCTTCTTTGATACCTAACAAATAAATTAGACTTTTGTATACCTAATTAAAACTTATCTAATACTAGCTAAGCCGCCATTTTGTTTTTGTTTACGCTAGGAATGCTAGGTTAGGAAGGTGCTAGACTAAATCGTGGAGCAAATACATACAAAAAGTATTTCGTAATATTGTTGTGAGGTCTTTAGTTTATAATTTTCTTGTTCTCTGAACTAGTCAAAATTATTTTGAATGGCGGCAAGCGGAAAATGTAATGTTTTACTATAGTTTTAATTAAGACAAAATATTACTGGAAGCAGCTTAACATTTCTTATTTAGTTCATTTCTTATTTGAATAAATATTTGTAATATCAAACTACTATGTTTTCTTATTACCTCACCTACCTACCGTTTTTCTCTTGACAATGATCTTAACAATACATACCCACTGGACAAATTATATGTCACATATTATTATACATATAATATTTGTTGTCTATTTTAAATAACAAATGGAGAGTTTGTCGAACACGCTGCTGGCAAATTACTGATTCTCTAAGATTTTGCCTAGTCCTGAAGTGTCCTGAAGATATTTGACTACCCTGTAGCCTAGTTGGTGGCGACCCTGCCTGCAAGCGAGGGATCCCGGGTTCGATTCCCGGCCGGGGCAGGTATTTATGTGTAAGATAAATATTTGTACTCGGGTCATAGATGTTACTGTGATGTGTTGTATGTGTCGTCCATGCCACCCGCGACACAGGTGAAAACCTACTGCGGGGGTGTAAGTGTATAAGCGTTTATTGTTTTTAAGCGTTTATTTTATCTCATGATATAAAATAACTCAATCAGTGATGTACATTGTTAAACAAAAACTTCTCACTGATGAAAGTATAGTAGCCAATTATATTATAGGAAAAAGAAGATCATTGATAGTAGCGCAGTATCTCGCTGCACTCATTCTCATATTGTGCGCTCACTCGCACTTAGACCTACGACGTAAGTGCGAGTGAGCACGCAATATGTCAACGAGTGAACGTGAGTGAACGTTTGGATACCAAAATTAAAAGCACGCTATTATATTGGCCGCTACGTTAATATTATGTTTAAGGGACCCAAAAGTTTATAAATTATGTAATCATTTCACAAAATGCCTAATAAAACCGAGATTAGTGATCGAAGCCGAGAATGCATAATGATAATGAACCCACAATCCCCACCCACCCACAAACAATACCCACCCACAAAAGTTACATTTCTCTTTTACTACTAGACCAATGCTGAAGCATTTGAAAACGGTAAAAAGTGAAAAAAAAGTAGTAGGATGCAATGGGTTTCCCATTGCAAAAGGAAGAGAAAAATAATTTACGGGCAATCTGAGGTCGGGAAGGGGGGAGGGGGGAGGATTTAAGAGTAAAAACGGTTTATTTCCACGGTTTATTTACAATTTCCGGCAAAATAAAAGTAATGGGCTATGGCAAAATAGTAGATAATAAAAAGATCTACAACTTTTGTATTTAAACATTTTTACATTAAACTTCTTATGTGAAATATTCAAATAACCAAGTTTTTGGTTTTTTTTATTTTTATCTTTTACACAAACTGACACAAACGTATTGGAGACAAGTGTATTTATGAAAATAAAGGCATTTGTCTCCAATACGTTTTAGAAACAAAAAAAGTATTATTTGGTGGAAACAGGAGTTGAGCTGGAGACAAAAGTGAGGCAGTGTGTCAGTCAGTCCCCGTAGTCAGTACTCGATGAGTTTTACATACTGATAGTCTGATTAAATTATAATTAATTGAAATTCATACAGTGCTTTTAAGTGACATAGAGTAGATGCACATTTATTTTATTTTATTTTATTTTATTTTTTATATTTAATGCACCAACAAAATGAACACTGTGTTAATACAATAATTTAGGCAAACAAATGTATCTTAGAGCTTAGTGTCACTTCAATTATAGGTACATACAACAATGCATGACAAAACGTAGGTACAAAATTATAAATGAAAGAAATGATGATGATTAAAAAAACATCTAGCTACAATTGACTAAAACTTGATAAAATGAAAGTTAATATTAACAAAAATAATAATAATATAATAATAATTTATACTCGTATGGCTAAAATATTATACTCTATGATGACTATGGTACAAGCTTTATTATCTTTGATTGTCAGTATCACAATCACATGGGTACATCACTAAACATAGAGTAACGTCACTAAAGGTCTAAAGCTGTCACTAGGGATGGACATTGAAAAAAAACATCGATGCTTTTTTCGATGCAATGCATCGCTACTCGCGTGCAGACTAAAAAAAAGGTCATCGGCAGTGAATTTTGATGTCCAAAAACTAAGGAAACGATTTTTTCTTTAGGTTTGCCTCTTCGATGCATCGAATAAAAAACATCGATGCTTACTCGATGTTGACGCATTTAAAAAACATCGGATTGAATCGATGTTTCCATACTTTACATCGAGTATTTTTAAAACATCGATGTATGCCGTGCATGATGACGTGCATCCCTAGCTGTCACTGTTCGGCTTGTACACGAATTTTCACGGTAGCCCCAGTTTCCGCGATCGATAATTTAAATATTGGTTGGTTCCAACTTTGTCGAGGTCGGACGGATTCATTGCATTGATGGACTGTGGGGTATTGCAGTGCAGGCAATAAAGGGTTTTCGGAGTGTGAAAAATGGATAACACTGGTGCGTACGGCGGCGGAAAAGCCGGAGGAGCTTTCGATCCTCAAGCCTTCATCCAGAAACCTCCCGTAATAGTCAGGGCGGTTTGCTGGGTAAGAAAACATTTCATTCCTTGCTTTACACTAAACTTTATTGCTACTTTCGTGATAAAATATTAAAACGAAACATCCTGCGTAGCAAACGTTTCAATCTTATACGAGTCATAACACTCTTGAGTAAAATCTGCACTTACATAAAACATACTCGGCATTATTATGCGCACTTTGATTAAAAATTACGTTGATTGGTATAGCGTAAAAAATCCGTGCTATGTATTGTTTAAACTAACCTACTTACGATACAATGCCCATACAATCATGGTGAGTGACCTTGTAAAACAATTGCATACACGACTAAACTAATGAATAGCAAACCACAAAACCATAGTCAAAAAAATTTTAAACGTGATACTTATCACAAATCTCTGTCTATTATTTAGTTACTAACATAGATGAGCTGACTTCAGTGACCTGACCATAATCAATAGTTGAAGTTATTTTCTATTCCTCACTTAAATTATGTATCATTAAAACTTTGTGCACTCAATGTATCAGAATATGAAACTACTAAAAAATCATATTTTCTTCAAAGAAGAGTGTAGGTGTACTTCAATGTAGGGTTTTAAATCTAGTTTAAAAGTTTTTCCCATTCAAAAATATTATTAGAGTAGGTTTATTATCAGGCTGATCATAAGCACTTTGATACTGGTTCTCAACCTACATATACATTTTTACCACGCCTTTGCCTCATCATTTGGTTAGCTGGATGCACCATAAGCAGGAGAGTTTACATTGGATGAAAGATATCCTTTACAGTAAAGAAAATTTCTTCCTTAATTTAATTAAATTGAAATAAAAAATCTCGCACACTATTTATTAAAATTCCATATTGCATGGCATTAATTAACACCCCTGACTCCAACAAATATTTATCAGTCACATAAATATCTGTTCCCAGAATTGAATCAGGGACCCCTAATTTTGTCCTGGTCACTACCAATGGAATTTATTTATTTATTCTGAATATCTTACTCTTGTTCTTAGCTCTTCAGTGTGATCGTAATGGGATGCATATCAGCCAAGGGCTGGTACGTGAACAAAACTGATGGCAAGGAGTACTGTGTCTACAACGATGATACCAACGCTTGCAACTATGGCATCGGTATCTCCGTCATAGCCTTTATAGCATCTGTTGGCTTCATCGCTGGAGAATACCTCTTTGAGCAGATGTCCTCTGTAAAGACCAGGAAACACTATGTGCTGGGTGATATGGGATTCTCTGGTAAGTGATTTAGTTCTGTATTCATTATATTTTTTACTAAGAAGAGAGATTTTGTTGACAGAATAGACTGCGAAGAGAGAGAAGATTATTTAGTTAACAGAATAGAATTAGAATAAAATAGTATTGTAATTACTATAAATAGTAATTACAACATTTACAACGTATACAATATGGTTACCTGGATTCCTGAAATTGCTTTCAACAATTAGCTGCTGTGTCATACGTCTAAATACTGATTTTCAACTTAGATAAAAAAAACTGCAGTACTTTCTGGAGTATTGCTGGTGCGAATCACAGTCCTATGATATTTAGTTTTCGATGGAAATGTGATATTTTCTAACCTACTAAAATCTTCACTTAGTTATTAACCGCATATGAAGAGGCACCAGAATCTAAATATGCGTAATTTTGATGTTATGGAATCAGACCTTTCGGCACTCATTTTCCAAAAACATGGCACATTATAACTATCACTGGAAATACTGAAGAACTTGCTGTCTCATTCCATGCCCTTATAAATGTATCAAAATCGATTTATTCGTATGTACTGTTAAAACATTTGAATACTTATAGTTTGTGTTTGTGTACTTATAGTTTGTGAAGAAAAACTTCCGTATATTATTCAATTCAGTTCAGTTGAAAAATCTATTCATAGAGCAAAATTTTTAGCAAACAATATTTGCTAATGTAAACATGCGGGGTTGGAATGACAAAATTAAACAACAGCGGGCGCGGTTGGTAGTAGGATGGGTGACCTTTAGTGGCAAAAGTTTCTTGAAAGCTTCCGTGCTTCGGAGGGCACATAAACACTGCTTGTTAACGTAAAATTGCCCTCGGGCGGCATGAAAATTTCTGACATTTGGGTTGGCCACTAACCCCTCCACCAATGAGCACTGGAGCAGCATGGTGGAGTATACTCTAGGCCTCCTCAAGGGGAGAGACCCGTACTCAGTCGTGGGCCATTAATGGTTTGAAGCTAGCCATGAGCAGCCTGCTGAAAGGCATGGCATCCTGAAGCTTGCTCTATTATACTCCGCCAGTGTGTATTGTCGAGGACGTAGGTTCAACCCAAAAATAGAAGCTCTGATGCTGCCAAAAGGCCTTCGATAGACTTAAGGAATGCAGTCTGAGTAGGAATTATAAATAATCGGGACTAACGTTAAAGTGTCATCCGAAGTATAATCATTACACGCACGACGGATTGGAATCGCTTACCTCAGATTGCCTGCATCGACATTCCAACCCATCTATGATGTGAGCGTCTTCAAGAAAAGAGTGATTAGAATTTTACTAAGTTAGTATGCGTACTATCCTGGACTTTATCACCACTTACCATCAGGTAGGATTGCTGTCAAGCATAAACCAGGTGTAGTAAAATTGCGTGTAGGTGCTCAAAGATGATGCTACTCGATTAAACATCCAATTTAATAGCTGCAAAGTTGCTTGACGCGATCGATCAGTTACAATTATTTACACTAGTCGCTTGACCCTGAACGATTCTCATACCTTAATCTGATTCGTATTAAATTCCTTGCATTATTGAGGAATTGTATAGTATTCAACTCTGATGGAAATAGTCAATTTCACCCTCCCAATCGAACAACAGGAAAAGTCTACTATTACTTAGGTCAACAAACATCAAACATACATCATGTCATTCAAACATACATCATGTCATTCAAACATTAAAATTACAGAGAAAAACTTAACTAAATTGTAATAGCTGAATCGTCCCTATTCATATTCAAAACGTGACGCGGGTATCGTAACACGATATTTTTATGATCTTCAATTTGTATCGATTGTACTGTAGACTGTTTGCGAAGGTGTACTCATTTAGAGTTGAAAGGATGTTCTGTGTTCTTACAACTTGAACTGTAAGTCACTGCAGATCTTTCTCATCGCGGTTGAGGTCAGCCCATGGCTGCCATTTCTGGATTTATACCATAGCTGATTATTTTCCTAAAACACGTTACTTGACTGACTTGATCTTCAACTCTTTAACTATTTGCTACAAGCCCTTAGCGTACGTAAAATTAAATTGGCATGGTTTGCATCCATACCTTCAGATACATACATCATACATTTACATAGTAAATTGTCTACAGTGTATTACATTTCGGGATGTGACTCTCATCAGTTTGTGATGAAAGGGTTCGCGTATCCCATAATTTATCCTTTACTTGGCCATAAGCGTGTTTAAGCGTGTTTGGAGAATCGATTGAACAGTTTTACTGAAGAAATAAACAATTAGTCACAGGTACCCATGCCATAAACTCGTTGATTACAGACCTCTTAATTGATGTTATTAAGATACTGTGGTAATGTAATTACCTTATACATATTTCATTACTTCTATAAATCTGACCTGAAACTTCCTTCAGATTCAAGGCTTCCCAATAATTGGCAAGATATAGGCTGAGGTATGTCAGATCTCCTATAAGTACGTTAACATAACGCCTCCCACTTAATGATCCGTTTAGGAGAAGCGCCGAAGTAATTAAGAGAACGATTCATGTGACCTCGATTTGAGGCCTCCACAGATTTATCTTGCAACTTCATACTTCAGTAGCCTTCTATATTAACCTCTGACCAAGACCATCAAAGACAATAATACGTGATGTAACGTGACGCCGATGCTGCGTAAACAATATAAGGTTGCAATTGTATGTGGAATTATGTAGTAAGTACATCTGTTTACTCAAGATTCTACTGGTTTACTTATATTGTCTCTGAAGCACTTTGAAGTAGGATATTTGCTTCCTTATGTTAGGGTTTAGAATTAACAATAAACTATTTGATTAATACTAGGAACAAAGACGCCATTATTTTTGTAATTCGCCGAACTCCATGGCGCCGGCATCAGTCAACACACCTTAGTTGGCTGGTTTCGGGTTTCGGGTGAAATATTACTGTGAGAAAGAACAATGAACAAGGGATTGATGTTGGTCGGTCTGGAGTGCGGCCCTGCGGCCCAGGAGTGCATTCTATCTTAGACTGGGAAACGAGTAATACGGGTGTTTTGTAATCATTCTAAATTGTAGAAATAGTTTAAGTCAAAAATAGTTTAAGCAAGAATTAATTGTAAAATACCTTATTTTAAAAGATGTGTAGAGGAGTTTCTTTTGCCATTTCTTCTCCTCTTGAATGAGACACCTTTGTGAAATGGCGATTTAAGCACAAAAGAATAAATGAGTGAAAATATCCCAGTGCTTTTATTCTACAACACTAGTCGTCTGGAGTCGAGTTTATACTTAATTGGAATCTCTGACGCGATGACGCCCAAACTCAGTCACTAACGGTTTCTTAAATCGCTCCTTAATTTATATTATTACGGTGATTCTTTATTAAGGAGCGATTAAAGTAAAGTCGTTTGTCTTGCAAAATCTTCGCAAACTCTTTGCAAATCCCTTGAACAGTAATCGATATTAGAAATTCCTAACAACCTGAACATTTTTCTGTGTTTTTAAAATCTATTTTAGACATGCCTATAACTACGTATATTTACATTCATCCCTTTAAATTCAGCGTTCAAGCGTGAACGAGCTTGATCAGATATAAATAGAGTTTTCCCAAATTAAATATGTCAAGGGTATTAGGCTGAATATTGAATAGAACAGCTTTTGGGGGTCTGTGTTACTTGGCGTCATTCCACTCATTGCCACTTGATTGGGTCACCCCACCGAGAGCATGCTCCACTACGCTTCTCCAGTGCGAAGTATATGTCACTTCATGCTATTGCATAATAATAACTGTAATAACTGGAACCTATGATACCGTAAATAAGGGACAAGACCAGGGAATCTTTTTATGAAGAGGTCACAACCCTAGGCTAGTGATTTGTGGCGTAAGTTACTAGGCGATGGTTAAGAATATTATGAATTACGATATGTTCTAGGTTCTCTTAATGTTGTAGGCTATCTATTATGAATGATAGGTAATGATGAATAATTTTATTACTTACAAACTTTTTATTATAGTTTCTAGGTAATTTCTGTCACTAGAATTTTATGCTGTAAAATTAGGTTCCCTTAGTAGCAATAGCCCAAAAACACTAATGAAGCCTATTTTTTAAATGTTATTAAGACAGCAAAATGCAGTTCTTTCACTGTAAAAAGACTAACTTGGCGAAAGTAAGTGATTCCAATTTTTAAATTATTGTATGATTTGGAATAAATTGAACTTATTTCACTTCAGAATATTTTAGTAGTTTACGTGCGTACTTCTTGAAATCTATCGTCTGGAAAGTACTACCCCTAATTTTCCTCCAATTATTTTAGTATTGTACATCTGCATATATGGCTGCGTGATTTCAAGGTCCTGACCTAACGTGGCTCTTAAGTCAACAAAAGAATCAATATCAGTATGCCGAGCCAATAACCCAATTTAAGGTTATTTGACTCCTACACGAGAGAGGGTGACGTAATGTATTGCAGCTCACGCTTATGTCGATTGTTATCGGGCCGTTTCTTCGTCATGCTATGTAATAAAGATTTGTAAATTAGCAATATAATAACCTAATAAACGCTCAGATATTTACATCCACCCACTAGGATTCTCTGGGTTATGAATGGACACTTATAATTAAATCTGTGAAGTTAGCTTCTTAGCTACCAATGCTACCACGCTCTTTCTGGTCAGTCAAGTAAGAGGTGCTATCGTTTCTTGTCTTCTTTCTTCTTCAAAACATTGGTGGTACCTTTGCTTGTACCATGGAGTAAAGAGGAAAGGAGAGCCATCTCTGTGAATGAAGTGTTCGTAAAAACGCGTCCAATAACGGATGGTGCTGCGGTGCGCTAGGATAAATTTTATGGAACTCAGCAAACTTCACTCCGCAACTCCGTCTACAACAGCGTCAACAGCTATGTTCATATCGTACTTATTGCGACGCCAGCGCTATTGTCGTAGGATGGTGGTAGGTACTGGAACTAATTCTGTTTTCAGTAAACAGCTGGACAGTTTCAACTTTCCCCTCATATGAGATGGCTCTCCTTTCCTTCTATACTTCATGGGTTGTACTGATGTCCATGAGCGACGGTGACCTCTTATCTATGATCTGTTATTTAATAGGGATGTTGACACTAATTATAAATTAATATAAATTTATGTCTAAAATATTAGTGGTAACATTTAAAGGCTTAAAATATGATTCTTTTATTGAAATCAATCACAATAAATTAAATATCATTAATTTAAAATGTTAAAAATTGTACTCATTGTCACGTGACCTCAAACGCCATTTTGAAAATATGACGTCATTGGAACAATTTTATATGGAAATTCAACAAACTTAGTAGACAGATAGTATTGAATATAGTTTAGTGACGTCACGTAACGTTTTTGGTGAGAGGTTTGATAATGATTTTTATTTATCAATTTTTGTTTTTAAATTGAAGATTATTATTTTTATAATATTTTTTTCGTGAATATTGAGGTTCTATCTATAAAATGAAATTGAATCCTAAAATTAGTCAACATCCCTATTTAACAGTTTTACTTATTTTTGAAAATAATGGAATGTTTCCTTTCAATGAAATTTGCCATCATCCATATTCATGGTACTTTTCCTCCAACTACCGTATTTTTTCCAGCCTCCTCCAACAATCACGTATTTTCTACGTGTCCATAATCCTCAATCGATTGCAATTCTCGCGCCCTACTGACCTTGCTGGCGTCAACAACTTCCCCAGTCGTAACTTCCTTCGTAAACTTGTTAGAGCTTTCTCGGAGATGTCCTCATTTCGAGTACGTTAGCCGTATTGGGGCGGCTTAGAGTTAGAATACTAACCCCAATCCCACGCCAGATGGGTGTCGTAAGAGGCGAATAAATCCGGCTCGCTGGTGGTAGGGAATTTCGGAGGGTTTATATTGGTAATATTGATTTTAATTGTCAATTAATATCATTATTACTTTTATTATTTCTCCATGGGTTCGCCACCTTTGAGCATGAGTCAGCCGCCAAACGACTCGTCGTGTTCTGGCTGGGGGCTTGAGAGTCAGGTCTTTCTTTTTCTTCTCTCTTTCTTGGCCGGCAACGCATCAGTGATACCTTTGGTTTGATGAAAATTAAAACTGCATCATTAATTTTTTTATTAATATTCCTGGCTAGTAATCGAACCTGTATGTTATTAACCTTTTAACATATATTAGTCCAGTCAAGGAATGACTCAAAAGAGGGTATAGAGTGCGTGA